>PRKT01000153.1:0-24580 GCA_003671525.1 Saccostrea glomerata | reverse complement strand
CTTTAAAATAATTTAAACTTGAATGAATTCAAGAAAGATCGATTGAAGTACATTTCTACAGAATGATATTATAGGGTGGTGAAAACTAAAACACAACATAACTTTTCTGTTTACCATGTCTCCACGTGCTAGTCACTTCCTAGCCACATTTCCGTGAATAATTTACTCTATCTCGCTGAAGTCTCGCTAGCTCTCGCCAGAGCCAATGTCAGAGCTACTCTGAACTCATCGGGTTTTATAATATGCAGAACACCGACAAATAAAAGGTTCCGAACACATTAGTAGGGGTGAATCTGATTTTACGGGATTTAAATCGCCAGGTAAACCTGCTAAACAAGCTTAAAAGAATGGTAAACATTTTGGGCTTAAATTATTGGTAATATAGAATTCAGATAAAACATATGGAAATCAAATACGGACATCAATTGTGACAATTACTTTTTATGATTTTATACTTAATCCTGCAGGTCTGACTTTTTTCTTAAAGTCTCCATCATCAAGATCATATTAATAATTATTAAGTGACTGAAGAATTCGTCAACTTGTTATTAACAGTTAAATTTCACTATCATAATTGAAAAAAAGGAAAACACAAATCCATTTATTTTTTCTTTAATAAAATAATATACTCTCGCTTCTTATTTTCAAATCAAAAAAGTGGTCATTAATTTTAAGCAATCTTATCATTTCCGTTAGGGGACAATAATCTATCGGCGGAAGAATATCATCAGCATTAGTTTTTCTGTATATAAACATGGATATCGCAGATAGAAAAACCAATATGGCGTATAGCTCTTTACGAGTCGTAATCACCTTTATTCAGAATTTGAATACAATTTACACACCCTTCTTTAAGTCTATCAATTATTGCAAGATTTAGATTCCATGATCTATTCGATGAATTCTGAAGAAGAAAAATCATAAAAAAATTGTTGGTTTTAAATAAATTCTCCTTTTATTTCAAATGTTTTTAAGTTAAAAATAACTGAAGATATTACCTTGCTTTTGTGAAAAAGAGACACGTTACAGCACCAATAATAACTAACAGTATGACAGCTGAAACACCGACAGTTGTATTTTTATTCTAGATAAGAAAAAAATCAATGATATATTAAACATGGGTTATATAAAAGGTAAGCAGTATAATGTGAGAATTAGCAGATTATCGATCAATACAATTTAATGAATGGTGTCTCCGATAAAACTTAGAACTATTAATCAATATTACATGAAAAACAATAGAAAAAATTCGAGGATTTTATCTACAGTAATTAATTCATAATAAGTGAAAACACAATATTAAAGACAAAAACCATATCAGCTTATTTTCACCGTTAGTTTTTATTTCCAGGTGTTGTGGTGACCGTCTATCCTGTAGTTGTATTTCCTGTGTACACGTAGCTTGTCACACCAAGATCATCATTGCCACCGACAGAATCGCAGTCGTAGGTATGGACCGATATTCGAAAAGCGGACTAAAAACAAAATTAAAGAAAAGTTAAAAAATTAAAGAAAAGTTTAAAATATATATTTGACTTTAATTCATTTGTAAATGTGTTTATTTGTAAAACATGACCACTTCTTTGATGCCTGTATTGGTCAGCTTGTCAACATTTTCCTTAGTGATGTTTTTTTATATATATTTTCGTGTGGAATGGTTGTTAACAGTGTAAGAAAATGTACGTGCGTTTTGATGTTATTGATGATTGACTTTTTAAATTTGTCAAGTTTGACTTTTTAAATTTGTCTTTTGTTCTGGATTCCGCAACTTATACACTCAACTACCGAATAGAAGACTTCGTCTTTCTATTTCACCACCTCTGATCTAATGAAAATGCAAAAATAAATGAGTTGTTTGCTGCAAAAGGTTGTGATGTTTGCTACAAGCTATAATATCATAATTTGTACTTAAAAATACACTATACGTATTTTAATGTATTTATAAAATATTTTTTCCCTTTTCATGCTTTATTAGTTTTATTAGAAAAAGATTTTATTTTTATTTGCCAGTATTGTTCCAAAGAACAATTTGTAAACCCACCTTTTTAATCTAAAGAAACTGTGGAAAACGACATATTGGACTGGAATGAATCGAGTTAAATCTCAAGTAAAGACTCATAAAGAAGTCTTCAAGATCTATAGGATGAAGTGGTTTAATTCTGTACTGGATTTTTATCTTCACAGTTAACCTTGCAAACACTTAGCCGAGATTGAAACAGAAGTATGATGTACCTAAAGAATACAGGTACCACTTGAGATACTTAGTGGGGAGTCCTAAGAACTTGATTGGAACAATGAACCTATATATATTTATAGAATATCATATATTAATTGGTCTACATCTGTGTTAAATTATTTACATAATTGAAAGAGAAACAGATCTGTTTAATCCTTAATTTATGTAAAATATAAAATAAAAAATAATATAAACTAGTATTCGTTTTCTCGTTAGAAACTGAGAGCAGGTCAAAACCAGATTCCTGAAACTGATTGTACACGGAACATTTGCCTGCAAAAACAATAAATTGAAGTCATTCGTCAATTGTAAAATTACTTTGTTAAAAACAGTCTGATTATACAAACAAGTACTCTGACGTTAATATTAATAAGATGCTAGAGATTTTTTATTAACAATATCTTTGTGGAGTTTTTATGAAACCAGGTCCTTTAACAATAAATTAGAATTCCCTTGTTAACCATGAAGGAAAAAAAATATATTTAGGATTCTTATTGCTTTGGATTAAGACTTTTACATTTTAACAATAGAATATAAGAATATTCCACAGATGAGTTTTGATCGTAATAATTTCATACATTTAAGTTGAAAGAAGTTCAGTCAAAGTACTAAATACACAAATGGAATGTGACGTTTAAACGTAAGATTTCGAGAAAGAGGACGATAATCAAACTCGAAAGTTCATCAAAACAATACAAAAATATCTTTGATTCTCCTCTGCATGAAGTTCATCAGTGCATTGACCTTTCTCTCATTGATATATCATTTAACCCTTCGAACAAGGCTACCCTTGTTTGTTGTGAAAAAAGAATATTTCGACGATGTTAAATCCTTCTATTCAGTTTGTCCCAAAGATGCTTGATTGGAGACTTTTGAGATGCAAGCCAAGAGGATTTATGAGGTTGTTTCGCAAGAAAAACTTAACAAGCTCTGGCTACCTAAGGCTAGAGGTGAACATATTGACAATTTAGGCATAATAAGTATACGCGTACGAGAAGCAGAAGCAGTAATTTATACGTAAAGTTGGCAATTTTATAACCCGAAATCGTGGAATAAGTTTCATTTAGTTCTGAGGTGAATGTGAAAATTGTGCACAGATGATCTACCACCTGTATCAAAATAGAAAACAAAGTGGCGATTACACTTTTAGCCGAATAAATAGCCCAAAATGGACGTTAATCATCATGGTTGGTACGAAACCCTTCAAGTTCCTCTCTGATGACGCATGATATGCTTTGTCGTGGAGAATCAAAAGAATCTTCACAGTATCCTGTTGTTTTATTTGCTTAAAAAACAAGACCACAAGAAACTTCCGTCACTTGTTCCTTGATTGCAAGAAATTCAATTTTCTATAAATATCAAACGTACCTCCAGTTCATGAAGTTGTATTACAAAAGAAATTAAATAGCAGACCTATTTTTGTTTTCAAATCAAGCAGAATTGGTGCAGAATCTTACGCATATATAGATATAAAGAAAAAACACTTGCTGTCGCATTCAACTCGACATTTATATACCGTATAAGTGGAAATTTTAGCGAGACATAAATTTAGCGATTTATCCTTAAAAACTGGTATTTTATTTTTAGCAAGATGTAATTTTAGCGATTTTAAAATTTTCATTAAAGAACCTATTACAAATAAAACGCAATAAATTCTTAGTGACATGTAATTTTAGCGATCTCAGTATCCTCGCTAATAATGCCAAAATTAAATCCTCGCTAAAATTTCAACTTATACGGTACATCGATGACGTATTATCAATTAACAATTGGTAATTTTCATTCTATGTCGATACAATATATCCTGGTGAGCTTGAGATAAAAGATACCACAGAATCTGACAAATTTCTTTTAAATTTGGGATTTTTTCGTTAAAAAGATGTTAATGGTAATCAAACAACTAGACTTTATGATAAACGTGATTATTTTCTTTTCAATCGTCAACTTCCCTTACTTATGTCACAATATACCTTCATAATCTGCATACGGAGTTTATGTATCTCAGTTGATTCGATACGCAATAGCATGCTCTTCGTAAGAACAATATCTAAGACGAGGAAAATTATTGATAAACAAGTTGATAAAGCAAGAATATCAGCAGTCTCGTTTAAAGTCATCATTTGGTAAGTTCTATGGTTGATACAAAGACCTTGTCAGCAAATACAATTTATCGTTAAGTCAAAAGGCGTCATACTTGTTATTCCATTATTTATACACGGAATTGACGACTGTTTTTTCTGTTATTTCCCGATCATGACAACAAGGAGCACATTGCAGGTGTGACCGGTCGGCAGGGGATGTTACTCCTCCATGGCACCTGATCCCATCTCCGATGTTTTGGAGGTCAGTGTTTTCTCTGCTCCTGTTTTGTATTGTTTTACGGACTTTTGATCTTGTATACTGCGTATTTTCATAAATTTTTTTCACATAAATTTCATTCCAAACAAAATATTATAAAGACAATTTTAATTCATAGAAAGGAAAAACATAACTATATTGATATTGCCATGACTCCAAGGTCAGTTTGCCTGTTTGCTAACTGCTGAGGTCGTGGCTGTACTTGATGTTTGTGTCTTGTATTGTGAAGAAAGAATTAATGGGTTATTACTTGTTGTTGGCGAGGTGAATTTTGGTAACCCAGTGGAAGTTGTTGATATGGTTCTTCTTGATGAAGTTGTCGAAATCTTGGTTGTTGTTGGTGTAATTCTTCTTGGTGAAGTGGTTGTCATTTGTGGAGTGGTTGTTTGTGGTGTGGTGGTTGTTGGTGGTACTGTGGTTGTTTTTGATGTAGAGGTTGTTGATGTTGTTGATGATGTTTTTGTTGGTGTAGTGGTTGTTGGTGTAATTGTTGTTGATGTAGTGTTTTTTGTTGTTTGTGTAGTAGTTGTTGTTGGTGTTTTCGTAGTTGGTAGTATAGTTGTTGTTGCGGAAGTGGCTGTTGTTGTTGATTTCATGGTTGTTGCTGTTGGTGAAGTTGTTATCATTGATGTTGTAGGGGTTGTTCTTGTAAGAGTGGTTGTTGTTGGTGGTGTTTTGGTTGTTGTTAGTGTAGTTGTTGTTGTTGATGGGGAAGCGGTTGTTGTTGGTGAGGAGGTTGTATGTAAATTTGTTGTTAATGGTTTCTTGGTTCGTGGTGGTTGTGGTGTAGTGGTTGTTAATGTTGCAGAAGTGATAGTTTTTGATGTAGTGGTTGTTGGTAAAGTGGTTCTTGTTGTTGTAGTGGTTCTTGTTGTTGGTGGTAATGGTGTAGCCGCAGGGGTTGTCGGAATAGTTGCTTTTGCTTGTGCACTTGTTGCTTTTCCTGTAGAAGTTGTTTTAATTATTGATGTCCTTATAGTTGTCATTGTTGTTGTACTTTCCTGTTCACACTGTCGTCCAATATAATTTGCCGAGCAAGAAATGGTCAGTTGTAATTTAACCCTAGATAACGGAAACAACAACTATTTAACATAAGTTGATATTTAAAAGTTGACTGGTTTTTAAGAGAATAATTTAAGTTAACCTCTTTTTTCAATTTAAAAATAAAATCTCTTGACTGATGTCAGGATTAAAACAATTCTTAAAAGCATATCTCAATATTACAGAAAAATTAATTTTTGGATCTGAAAGATTAACCCCCTTCACACACTTAAAAGGTAGTTTCGAAACCAAGAGTAAGTATAACATGATTTGATTGCTTCTCACGTTAGGTTTTTATTTCCGGGTGTTGTCGTTACTGTCAATCCTGTAGTTGTATTCCCTCTGTACACGTAACTTGTCATTCTCAGATCACCATTGACAGTGAAAGTATTATAGTTGTAGACATAAATTGGTATACTAAATGAGGGCTGTGCACAAAAAAAAAATGGTAAAAAGAAAAGGAATACCATGCTTGAACTTATATAATTCAAAATATATAAGTTGTATGTTGACACGTTTTAAAAGTATGGAATCAGAAAAAAGTATGAATCAAAAGAGTTTGAAAACTATTTTCTACTTTATTTGATAATTTAGATTCTTTAAGATAATAAAACTGTTGTGGATTTTTTAGACGGGAATAATTATCAACTATCATTAGGTTAACCCTACTCAGACCTGATAATTGGTGATGACTCCCTTCTAAACACTCCATAATTAAATATCTTATAAATGTTATATAGAACATCTACCTGCCCTTTGATGTTCCTCCACGAGTAGGAATCAGCTTCTCTCAGAGCGTTGGCAAATAAAAAGTGATGTGTATCATCAACTCGCTGGTTTTGATCATTTCCATAGCACATTTGTCTGACGGAAATACAGAAATTGAATAAATTAAATTCATATTTTTAAATTTTTTAAATTCAAAATTTTATCTGTACTATAATCCACATTTCCTCGTGCAAGCAGTCATCATATGCATTGCCTATATAAATAAGTACATGTATATCATATAATTTATTATTTTAATTATATATATTTTTAATAATCTTGTCAGCAAATACAATTTATCATTGAGTCAAATGTTGACTGACGTCTTTCATACTAATTGTTAGAATTAGCCCATTATTAACACACGGAAACACCCCAACTATTGTTATTGTGATATAAATTTAAGACACGTGGTTTAGGTTTACCTATTCAAAGGTTATAGGATACAACCGGTTTTATAAATAAAATTGGCAGTAAACAGGAAATTGATATAGTGCGTTTTATTTTTTTTGAAAACATGTCCGGTGAAAAATGAATTTCCAGACCTTTCTAAAAGACTTTCATGATTTTCAACAGAAAAGGGTACTGAGTAGCTAAAAGGGGGGAGGGGTGTTAAATAAAAATCTATTTAATCATAGTTTACGGCAAAAATTAGATCTCACTAGCGACCGATACGCTGGTAAAAAATAAGTAAATATCATCTACACTGACAAACCTTTGTTTGCCTTATATGGCTATTGTTATTAATGCGCACATAAGATCTAACCACAAGCAACTGACCATTTGTTGATTGAATACGTTTAATCCAAATGCATGTTTACATTTCACTTCGAACACGTGAATCAGGTCAATCTATGATCATGTCAATGGGGTGCAAAATAAAAAAAAATTCTTATGAACAAAATGCGAAGATTAGAAACAATGAAGATGTCACGGGCGTTTTTATTTTGTTGTTAACTAGAAAAAAATATGTTGAATAAAATGTGTTTGTAGTTAGTGTCAATTTCAGAAAACCAGCATTTCAAGGATAAGGAAAACGAGCAGCTTCTCGTATGCATTTAAATGGACAAAACATTTTTTACATAACTATACTCGTAGTCAAGCATTTAGGCCAGAGAAGCCACCTGATAATTGTATTCACCGATAGTAAAATAAAGGAGTTTATCTAGCGTAAAATTCCTGTAGTATTCATAGTAACCCATGAGGCAATTCTCATTCAGCTGATTTGTCAGTTAAAGTCACGTTTGTGCCTCATTTGCTAATCTGACGCCAAAAATATAGTCCCAATTCCCATGCAAAAACATTGGCCAAAAAAGAAAAAGATTTTAATTCATGATAGCAGAAAAAATGTATCATAGATAATACTTATAATTTAAATTTGAATAAATTCAAGAGAGATCAATTGAAGTACATTTCTACAGAATGATATTATAGGGTGGTAAAAACTAAAACGCAACATAATTTTTTTGTATACCATATCTCCACGTGCTAATCACTTTCTAGCCACATTTCCGTAAAAAACACCAAAAAATAAAAGGTTCCGAACAGATTAGTAGGGTTGTGAATTGACGACGGATTTTTCCATTATTTTCCGATCATGACAAGGAGCACCCGGCAGGTGTGACCGGTCAGCAGGGGATACTTACTCCTCCATGGAACCCGATCCCACCTCTGATGTTTTAGAGGTCCGTGTTTTGCTGTGCACCTATCTTTTTATTATTTTTTGGACTTTGATATCGAATACCCTTTGTTATCTCAGTATTATTCATCTAGATGTTTAGTTTAGCAGAAGTACTTTTCTTAAATACGAGAGAGAGAGAGAGAGAGAGAGAGAGATTTACCTTGGTACTGGTAATAAAGGTTGCAGACAAACTTGAAAATAAACGTCACACTCGTTACATATGAACTGAAACCCATCACAGCATCTCTCTGGGTCTCTTTTGTACTCCAATAATTTTACTGACACATCATAGTCTCCAGAAACCTATCAGTTTATAGTGACGTTAAGTGTTTGCATATACTAAGAAAAATGTAACAAATATAATTTATCATTGGGTCAAATTTTGACTGACGTTTTTCATACTAATTATTCGTCTATTATTTATACACTGAATTGACGATCGATTTTTCCGCAATTTCCCGATAATGACAAGGAGCACACGGCGGGAGTGATCTGTCGGTAGGGAATGCTCACTCCTTTATGGCACCTGATCCCACCTCTGATATTTTTAAGGTCTATCCTCGCTCTGCTCCTATTTTGTATTGTTTTGTGGACTTTTTTATTGAATACTGTTTGTTTTCTACATATCCTTCAGTCAACATGGACATCAATCAGAATATCATATTTAATGAGAAAACTATGACAACCTCAAAACAACAGCGACAGAAAACCATGCTAGAATATGGACATTCGAGGAGTGTTTACACGAGGGTCCTTCAATTAGTAATGCAATTTATTACGTTTTATCATAATAAACGGAGCAGAAGTTGTCACACAAGCCAAATTCCATTTAAGAACTCCTAATCAAAGAAAAAAGTATATTTTTTGCCTATATTAGCAAAGAAATACAATTCTTTAAATTTGTCACGAATATTAATAATGTTTAAAAACTAACTTTGTCAAAGGCTACCTGAAAAGTACAGTTGATTAAAAATTTCGCGTTGAAACCTTTTTTTTATCAATTATAATTCCCATATTCTTGAGTATACATGTATATTGAGTCTGACACATCTCTTTCATATTTGGATATTTAACTTGAAAAAAGACGTTCATGGTAATCTAACAACCATGCTCAATGATAAACGTGAGGACTATTAACTTTTCTATCGTCAACTTCCCCCTTCATCACCTGCATGCAGGGTTTTATCTCTCATTTGATTTGATATGCAAGATCATGTTTGTTCTACGTTTGAACAATTTCTAAAACGAGGTAAATTATTGACCATTAAGTTTATGAAAAAAGAAAGTAAGCAACCTCGTTCAAGTCATCATTTCGTAAGTTCTTTGGTCGATACAATGACGTTGTCAGCAATTTTTTTTTTCATTGAGTCAAATGTTGACTGACGTTTTTCTTAATTGTAAGTCTTGACGGCGGATTTCCCGATAATGACAAGGAGCACACGGCGGGTGTGACCGTTCGGCAGGAGATTCTACTCCTCCATGGCACCTGATCCCCCCTCTGATATTTTGGAGGTCTGTATTTGCTCTGCTCCTATTTGGTATTGTTTTGTGAACTTTATTATTGAATGTTGTTCGTTATTTCCATATCTTTAAATCTTGATATTTGCACACAATATAAATGTATAAAATGATATAATCATTTAAATATTAATTATTTATTAACTGAGTTTGAGGGCATAAGTAAAATACAAATTATCTGTGATTATGCAACGGGGAAAATGCGTCACTAGAATAGTATTTGAGGTGTAGACTTGGCATTTTGAAATTCTTCAGATTTGTCTCTTTTTTTAAATGTAGATTCATCATAAATATCCAGATGAAGCAACGGAAAATGTTAAAATGAATCCTATACATATGTGTAGTACCAAAAACATCCCAATACTTACCAGAGAAATTTCCCTAAGGAAGAAAACCACGACAAATATCCATGTCTTCATCCTTCTGTAATTATTTTTATTGTATGCTCAATTTGTATCGACAAACACTTCTTCATAGAACAAAAGATTTTATGAAGTATGTTCTTAAAGTGTACTTTGTTTGCTTCATACATGTCCAAGAACACATCCTATGTCGATATCGATCTTAATCAGCACAATGAATTGGAAATACCTGGTGCCGTATTTGAGACTCTATATTATGTCGATGTCGTCGATATCGACATTATCATGACGATATCGTGTCGATATCGATTCTATTTGCACAATTTATTTTCACATTGAGGTATAACAGAATTTTAGTCACAAGTGAAGTCAAAATTGATTCCTTATTGGCATGAATATAAAAATAAATTTATATGATAAAGAAATTTCTAGGGTTGTTATTGTTTAAGATTAGATTTAGAGTAAGATGTTGGATTAGGGTGAAAATTCTTAAAAATGTTTTAACAATCATGATTCGATATCGATACGATATCGTCGATATCGACGATATCGACAGTAAGGTAAACTTGTTAACCACAGAAGTGATGTAAAAATAAAGTTTTTGTATTAGGGTGAAGATTTGTAAAGTAACATGCTCTTAACAATCATGATTCGATATCGATACGATATCGTCGATATCGATGATATCGATGGCAGGTAATATCTTCGTTAAAGTAAAGTATTTAAACATAAACATATTCAAAGAAACAGGGAAGGTATTTACCAAGGGTTTAGCAAACATGATTCGATATCGAAGCGATATCGTCGATATCGACGATATCGACACATCAGGGAAAGATTTATAAAGAAATTTTTAAGTAACAGTTCTTAAAAACACCATATTAAGGATGGAAACCACAATTTTTGGAGCAACCATGATTCGATATCGGCACGATATCGAGGATATTAACAGTAAGGAAACAGTATTAAAACAGAAAGTATTGTAATAAATACATGAGAATATAGAACTATTATAGTAAACTATAAAAAAGTAATGTGTCGATATCGTAACTACATCGTGTCTTGGACATAACTCGTTTGCTTTAGTTTCTGAAATTCCCCTGAAGAGATAAAAAAGATGAAAATTGTTCAGGATTTGGAAACACTAGCGTTTGTATCATGTTGCACGAATATCTGCCTTCATTTTTAAAATATGAAAAGTTAAAGGAGATTTTAAGCACTGCCTCCAAAAATACCTGGTCTGGGTAGACCTGTCAATCATGTGCATGAAAGTCCATCGTTGGATGCTGGAACTTGATTGACATTTACTTACTGGTCCCTGTGTATACCCAGTACACCTTTTTTGGCACTTGCGGGACCTTCAAATTAACTTTTGATCCTTTGATGATTACCAAACATGGTATAGAGAAACTGTATTACTATGAAATTTTTTAGCTTGATAATATATGAATTAAATATACCTTTAGCTTTTGAAAGGATTATAATATAATATACATTTTTAAATTTAACTTACATTTTTAAAAATTTCAAACTTTGATCTTTGGTACAAAAACACTTTTTTCCCGAATAAAATTTCAATTCTAATTTTAATATGCTCAACAGTTAACATAAAGAGGAAATGCTATTGATTGATATATATTTTAAATTTTATAAACGTTTTTAATCATTGGTCTCTTATATTTTGCTTTATCATTCAGATAATAATTTTTTTTTATTTACAAGCAATCTTTTTGAGCATGTTTCTTGGTGAAAAAACCTAAAATAAAATGAAGTTAACACGATTCTCATTTTATTTAATAGATGAGATCCTGGGGATAAATCTAATTTGGTTGTTGCTGATTTGTTTTTTTGATTTAGCACATACACTAACATTTGAAATAATCTTTGTTTTATATTTGAGTTTCTAGTATAATATCATAATTTTTTAATGGATAGGGGTGTTTCCAAACATTAAAAAACAAATCAATATCAAATTATTGAGAAAAAACTTCATTTACAACTTTTAAATTCTAATGTACAATTGTCTCAAAATCCCCAAAACAGGTAAAATTTGACATCTGGGGTATTTCGCTGTGTATTACAACACTTCCATTTATATGGATTAGGAGACAGATGACCACAGGTAGACAGCTAGCACCAAAGGTATTCACATCTCTACAAAGAAGGATATGGAGATAACGAACAGTATTCAATATCAACGTCCATAAAACAATACAAAATAGGAGCAGAGCAAACACAGACCTCCAAAATATCAGAGGTGGGATCAGGTGCCATGGAGGAGTGAGCATTCCCTGAGGACCGGTCACACCGGCCTTGTGCTCATTGTCATGATCGTGAAATAACGGAAAAATCCATCATCAATTCAGTGTATAAATAGTGGACTATCAATTGGTATGGAAAACGTCAGTCAGCATTTGACTCAATGATAAATTGTATTAGCTGACAAGGTCATTGTATCGACTATTGAACTTTCGAAATAATGACTTTAAACGAGACTGCTGATATTCTTGTTTCATCAACTTACTTGTCAAAAATTTACCTCGTTTTAGAAATTGTTCACACGTAGCGCATGCTTTTGCGTTTCGAATCAACTGAGATACATACACTCCGTATGCAGGTGATGGAAGTATATTGCTGCATAAGTAAGGGAAGTTGACGGTAGAAAAGTTCGTATCGTGTCGATTGATTGATTGATGATTTGTTGTTTTGCGTCGAATATTTTTTGCTCGGATACCATTGAAAGCTATCAAGATTGACCATTACCTGGCACTAAGTGCCATTGAGCAGCAAGGAAATTTTACCATGCCAACACCTGCTGTTTTTAAGGTCTCATCCGAAGGGCCCTAACAAACAATACTATAGCAAACTATATAAACTATAGTTAACCACAGTTTAACATAGTTAACTATTGTTTACTATAGTACCAAATTAAAAACTTTGGACTTTTGATTTACTATTGTGAAAACTTTTGAACATTATTTATTGTAAAACGTTTTGAACGTTTATTAAGTACTGAAAAAATCCTTTGAATTTATGTTTTTGTTTCCCATTATACATGTTATGATTAATGAAGTTTAAGATTCAGTAAACCATCAGAGTACTTTTAAAAGACCCGACAACCAAAGAAAGAAAGATGTATAAGAAACGACTTTTAATGTAAAGTATGTCCCTTGTGCCGATAAATAAGCAAAATTTATTTAAATCTAATTAATTTCCTTCTCATTCAGATGCAACGTTAGTTTCATTTCTGGAAAAGAAATAATGCTGTAAACCAACTTTTATTCGCGTGCAAGAAAATTTTCACGAAGTTCGCGAGAGTCCCGTTATCGCGAAAATTTCTCGCCGCGAACTGGTTCTTAAAGTGACAATTAACAACAGATCCAAAATGGCTAGATCGCAAAAATTAATCGTCGTGAACTAGTTTATCCCTGGTAAATCGCGAAATAAAGTTGTTGCAAATAAAAGTTGGTTTACAGTATATTGTAGAATAAAATGTACGTCATTAAGTATCAAAATAGTTGCTTCATCAACTTCAGTGAACATATTTTTTGAAAAAAACATTTTTTCATGTTAATATTGCATTTGAATTAATTAATTTGTATATTTGAATTAAGATGTAAAAAAACCAGCCCAAAGCAAGCCCAAAAAATCCCCTTAAAACAATTAAATACTAAAAGAATTAATCAATATAAAGAAGTTGTTAAACTAATGCAAAAATCTTTTAAAACTTTGATTAACGATAACAAAAAATTTTGATCTTTGATTTGCTAAGGTGAAAATTTTGGAACTTTGATGTTCTATAGTGAAAACTTTGAAACTTTGATTTATACTTTAGTGAAAATTTTGGAACTTTGCTTTACTATAATGAAAACTTTGGAACTTTAATTTACTATAGTTACTTCTTATAGTAACTATAGTAAACTATAGTTACTATGGTTTACCAGTATTTTTGTGTAGGTGACCCGCACTTTTCAAAGTGCTGAGCGCATGGCGAAGGAACAGTTGCTACGGTAACCAATTTTTTTTAATTGAGATTCGAACTCACGACCTCTCAATCATAGAGCGAAACACTGTGAAAGGTCAATAGATCATGTCGATATAAGAATGCAAATAACTATTGTTAATTGACAAATTACACAACCTTACTCATGTCCATTAATAACAGCAAGATTTATATTGCAGGATCGATACGGATTCTGAAAAAAAATCATAAAAAAATATATTTTTTAAATATGCAAATATAAATCTTGTAAAAAAAATGAAATATATTTTGAATTAGTTAAAATTCAATGATGATATTACCTTGATTTTGTCAAACAGAGACACGTTACAACACCGATAAATACTAAAAGTACGGCAGCTGAAACACTGACAATAACAGGTAACCATTTCTGTGTGAAAGATAACAGTGCATTGGATAAAATATGAATACTACATAAAGTATATGTTTAAAACAAAAACTTTTAATTCACAAAATAAATAGTAGATCTATTTAATCAAATATAGAGATAACTAACAGTGCTCAAAGTCTATTTGAACAATGCAAATCGCGAGCAGAGCCAACACGGACCTCCAAAACATCAGAGGTAGGATCAGGTGTAATGGTAGAGTGAGCCTTCCCTGTCGATTAGTCACACCATCGGGAGCTCTTTTCTCATTACCGGGAGATACGTAAAATTTTGTTGACAATTAAATATATGAATATTAAATGGCCTAATAATCAATATTAAAAGCCTCATTCAGTGTTGGATGTAATGATAAGCGGTATATAAAAGTTTTAATTTACCTAAATAAATGTTGTTGTTTTTGGTCCAGTCGATGTTGATGGCAGTGTGACTGTTCTTGTCGTTGTTATTTTTTAAGTAAAACCGTCGATTGTGTTGATTTTGTTGTTGTTGATGTTGTTGATGTGGTCATTGCTGTTGTAGGTGTTGTACGTAAAGTGATTGTTACTGAAGATGAAATGTTGGTTGCTGAAGGGTTATTAGTTGCTGTTCTTGATTTGTTAGTCGTTGTTTCTGGTAAACTGTTTGCTGTTTGTTTATCAAGCGCTGCTGTTGGTGTATTAGCCGTTAATATATTAAGTGGTGGCTGTGACGTTGATTTTGATTGTGTATTTATTTTTGTATTTTCTATGGTCGCTGAAGTAATTGATGTTGATGGTGTGGCCTCTGTTGCATTTTCTTTCTGTTCACAGTGCAGAGAGGAATTATTAATTGAACGTGATACTGTAAGTTGTATTTTTATCCTAGATAAGAAAAAACCAATGATTTATTAAGCAAAGGTTATATAAAATGTAAGCAGTATTATGTGAGAATTATCCCGTTTTGCATCATTTATCAATGCAATTTAATGGCTGGTTTCTCCGATAAAACTTTGAACTATTAAATATTATTATATGAAAAACAATAGAAAAAATTTAAGGATTTCAGCTACAGTAACTAATTTGTAATAAGTGAAAACACAATATTAAAGACAAAAACCATATCAGTTTCTTCTCACCGTAAGTTTTTATCTCCGGGTGTTGTGGTGACCGTCAATCCCGCAGTTGTATTCCCTCTGTACACGTAGCCCAAATCATCATTGCCACCGACTGAATCGTAGTCGTAGGTATGGACCAATATTCGAAAAGAGGGCTAAGATAAAAAAAAAATAATAAAGAAAAGTTGAAATATATTAGATCTTAATCCATTTAATTTGTAAAATTGTTTTTTGCAAAACATGAACATGTACCTCTTCTTTGATGCACCTACACGTGTAAGAATCAGCGTTTCGAAGAGCGTTGGCAAACAAAAAAGTGATGTGAGTCATTAACTCGCTGGTTTTCATCATTTCCAAAGCACATATGTCTGAAGAAAATACAACAAGAACTTATAATGTAATTAATGTAATTAATGCAGTTCACAATAAATTAGCAAACTTTTCCCTTAAATTCAATTTTAAAAAACTTTCATATTTTTTGCATTACACAATATCTTTATTTGAAAATTACAAAAAACACCTTTGTTACCAAAACTTATTCAGAAATAAATTTCCGAGAGAGAGAGAGAGAGAGAGAGAGAGAGAGAGATGTACCTTTGTGTTGATAGTAAAGGTTGCAGACAAACTTGGAAATAAACGTCACTCTCGTAGCATTTCCAAAATAAAATTTTAGGATCACACCCACAGTCCGGGTCTCTGTTGTACTCCAGTAACTTTACCGACACATCATAGTCTCCGGTAACCTATCCGTGTATATGGAAAAATTAGTAGGCTAAGAGAAAATATATTGTTATGCACTAGTCCACTTGGAAATCAAACCTCCTAATTAATGAGGAAATTAAGTTTAATTATTTTTTAATTAATCTATGCCATCACTGCATATTGTACATTACAAAAGAATGACGTGAAATACATGTGTAATATGGAAGTAAAGAGGCTTGATAGCACATTTACTGGAACCCGCTATGCATTTCTATGCACTAAAATTTAGATCCACGAAGAACTATAATGGTTCGGAGTCTGAATAAATTAGAAGATTAAGTAAAATTTTAATATGTACGTCATTATAATTTAATCAAATTAGGAAATAAACGGGTATTAAAGAAAGCTACAAAGATCCGCAACGTAAAATCAAAGAGTTTAAGTTGTATGTAGTAAATATCTATGGGAAAAATCAAAGTTGTATACATTTTGAAATTAAATGAACTTTATTAAATACTGTATACAGGGAAATATATTTTCGCCCCCGTTTTATTCTCATATCAAATAAAATATCAATTAAAACAAATAACTCAATGACTAAAAAATAGTTTGCTAAAAAAGAGATTACATTTTTATAAATATTTTAAAATTATTGTGCTTAACCCTAAACAACACTAAATCATTTTTGAAAAGAGCACACAATGGGTAGGTATTACTCACTCATCTTCTTTTAGCTATAAATATGTAGATGTTTCAATGTATGCATGCAGAGCTTATTTTTCCTCTCTAGACATCCTCCACCCGGGCACAAAATTAAAAACCTTTATAACAACACTGATTTTATAGATTACTACATGTAATATACTGTAAAATCGCTATTTTTCGTGGGGGTTTAAATTTCGTTGTTTTTGAGGCATGATGAGACGCACGAATTTATGTCCATCACGAAATGCAAAGTTTCACATAGATTACAACTAAACAATTCTTCAACAACAAAATCTAACCCACATGAACACATTTATAATCGTCAAACCACGAAAATTTGACCCCTTGAAAATATGTGATTTTACAGTATAAAATAACTCCAAGTATGCTGATCGAATAAAATCCTAATTCATTTCATAGTTTGGTTAAGATATGTCATTAAAACTGTTTCGGACTTGTAGACCTCATTGATCAATTACTTAGATGATTTTTGTCCATGACATTTGACAAAGGAATCTTATATTGTATACTTTTCTGACTTAAACGAAGGATATGGAGATAACGAACAGTATTCAATCTCAAAGTCTATAAAACAATACAAAATTAGAGCAGAGCAACACAGACCCCCAAAACATCAGAGGTGGGATTAGGTGCCATGAAGGAGTGAGAATCCATTGCCGACCGGTCACACCCGCCGTGTGCTCCTTGTCATGATCAGGGATGAGGAAATAACGGAAACATACGTCGTCAATTCAGTGTCTAAATAATGGACTATCAATTGGTATGAAAAATGTCAGTCAGCATTTCACTCAATGATAAATTGTATTTGCTGAAAAGGTCATTGTATCGACCATAGAACTTACGAAATGATGACTTTAAACGAGACTGCTGATATTCTTGTTTCATCAACTTGCTTGTCTTAATTTACCTCTTTTTAGAAATTGTACATACGTAGAGCATGCTCTTGCGTATCGAATCAGCTGAGATATATATACTCCGTATGCAGGTGATGAAGGTATATTACTGCATAAGTAAGGGAAGTTGACGATAGAAAAGTTAAAGTCATCACGTTTATCATAAAGTTTGGTTGTTAGATTACCATTAGCGTCTTTTTCAAATAAAATATCCTAGTATGAAACAGAAGTGTCAGACTCTGGGGTATCTTTAATCTCAAGCTCACCAGGACATATCGCATCGATGTAGGAATGGAAATTACCATTGTTAATAGACAGTACGTCGTCGATATATCTAAATGTCGAGTTGAAGGCCACAGCAAATATCCAAACAAAGTCTACATTTATAACATCCATTTCATATACTAAAAATTCTAATATTTACCCGAGGAACATTCCAAAGGAAGAAAATCACGACATACATCCAATTCTTCATCTTGATAATATCATTAATTGGTTTTTTCTCTCCATCAACAACTTCTAAACGTAAAAAAAGGATTTTCTTGTCTAGTCTTGTACTGTAAAAAGATTTTTTTATTATAAGTCTTGTCTTGTCCTGTACTTTATTTGCTTTAGTTTCTTAATCGCCTCAAAGAGATGATAAAGATCACCAGATGCGTTATACTACATTCTGCGTTGACCTCAACGCCAAATCTATTCATGCAAAATGCAATAATAGGCATGTAGCATCGTTTTTGAAAGTTGGGGGGGGGGGGGGGGGTCAGCCGGACAATTTTTTTTACTTACCTGGAAAAGTTGACAAGCAAAAAAAAAAGGAAAGGAAAGAAAAACATTACCGTAACTTTTCTTCATATCCCGACTTCCTTTAGTACCAATTTTTTCCATACAATATTGCATTTCCCTTATATTACTTTACCGTAATAATCTACTAGAGGGCAACCTGTATTTCAATGAACATTTTCAATAGTAAAAGTATAGTTGGGAAAAAAAAAGTGGGGGGGGGGGTGCAAGTCCCCCTGGCCCCCTGTTGCTACATGCCTGAATCATGTACATGTAGTTATTGCATTTTGTGTTGTTATTTACATTTCATTTCGCTTTATTACATAGCGGTTTACAGACAAAAAATCACCAAAATACTTCACTTGTAGAGACAATAAAAACAAGTATATACTGACAAAACGTCAGAGATACTCAAGCTGTAGAAAGTCAACTAGGAAGTGTCATTAATATCCTATAATGGTATAAGATGAGGGCTATCGAGTTCAATCTTCTGTTGAATAAAAAATACATGTACATGAAGCAAAATTCATATATTGAATTTAATTAGAATAAATATAATCAATCGTACTACTTTTTAAGATGAATTTTTGCTTAGTCAAGTACATCGATCACAATTTAATACACATCAGTCCAAATAGCTTGTTTCAAGCCTACAGGTAGAGTAGAATCGTTTTTCAAAGTGGATTGGGGGGGCTCCAAAAATTCAACGTGACTACTGGTTCATCTCAGGGACGTAGCAATAGTCCCCCCCCCACTTTTTTCCGCAACCTTACTTATAGTATAGGAAATGTTAATTGAAAGTCTAGTTGCCCCGCCCCCCTCCACTATTTTTGATGTAAAAAAAAAAACTAATGAAAATTGGTACTAAAAGTAATTGACATTGAGAAAAGTTGCATATGGCTGTGCGGCATGTTTAACACATATTCCGGACAAATCAAAAAGAAGTTACATATATAGGTTCTGTTACCAAAACTGAAGATAACTAGTACAATTTTTTGACAGTAAAAAAAACGTACGAGGGAGAATTTAACATTAATGTTGTACTATTATTTTACTGTCACTCAAAGTGCACATGTACATCATTCTCAGGCCCGTGACAAGCAATTTCAATATAGGGGGTACAACCATACATTTTCTTGCCATGCATGGTAGAATTTGTTAACGATGGGGTAACCTGCGTCACCTTTCAGAGTAAACAGTGGACTCGTCCAAAGATGCTTTGTCGGCGTCTGTAAAAGTTACCTGAGATCCCTACGCAAAGGAAAGCGCGAAATCTCTGTATAGAAACTGTTGCGGCTGCGGAGCGTCACTCATTGTTCATTCGCCATAGAAAAGAATCCGCCATTTAACGCTTAATATCTTTGAGTATACAGACTTTTTCAAGATAAGCTTAATTTTTGTTTCTAGAAATATTTTAATCTACAAAAATAATAGCTTTTCCTGTATTTTAACTGAGTAAATCGATGACTTAGCATCGTTTTAGATAACTCAAGCCCCTCAAGGGCTTGAGTAAAAATTTGCACGTTTATTTGACGTGCAGTACGCCTCACAACTTGCCTTTGGAGAAAGATAAATGAAAAACGTTAAAAAGGAATTAGTCATTTATTTAAGATTTTATAAGACATAATACCTGAGTCGACATTATTTTGTCAACCATGTGTGGTGGTTATTACCTCGGCTCTAGATTCTCTGTAAGGAGCTGATCCTACCGATGCAGGTTTGAAAGCAGGATATGTAGACCGGTCCTTCGGATGAAACTGTATAAACCGAGGACCCATTTCACAGTAGGTGTTGTAACGATAAAAATTTCTTGCTACCCAGTGCCCCTGCCGACAATTTTATAAATTTGTAGCCCTTCACCGAGAAGTGGTGGCGTCCATACGAGTGAAAAAATTCTCAAGAGGGGGTGTTAAACAAGAAAAAAGAAAATAACCTAAATAATTTAAATGTGATCTTCTGTTGTGGTCTTGCCAAACTCAGAAAAAAACATAATTTGATCAAACTTAAATCTGCAGTAGCTGAGGGTGCTTCTTTATCAATATAACTAATAATGGGTTTGCTTTACTGGAAAGTTTTTTTTTAATTTCATCTCTATTCCTGAGCATAACTTTGATCTCCAACGTGAAGGTGATTGAGTAATCAATTTAAAACAATGACTTGATCTTAGACTATCTGAGGATGTAAAACCTTGTACTTTAGATGTATACATATAATATAAAAACTCCATAAATTGCTGTGAAGAGGACTGGACCACCTGTAATTCATCAATTTCAGTTACATTCTAGGCTTCATGCAAAGAAAAAAGTTTGAGATTAACTTGAAGTTTTAGATTACTTTCAATAATACTAAATATCGGTATATGTATTGCTGTAGTTCACACAAGTTCAAATTGTTTACAATACTTTGCGTGAAAGCTCATATAATACGAAAAACAAATTTTGAGAAAAGGGAAATATATAAGCTGACTTCAATGATCCAGTCGAATTGAGTAAAATGAGAAGAATGAAGAAAACGAAAGTGTGGTGTAAACAGTTGCCTATGAGTAAGCATCCCCTGTTGACCGGTCACACCCTCCTTGAGGCGATATGTATTGATCAGCTTGACAAACTATTCCTTAGTGATTTTTTTTTTTTATTTTCGTGAGGAATGCATGATCATCGTTAACAGTGTAAAAATTGTACGTACGGTTTGATGTTACTGACTACTGACTTTTGAAGTTTGACAATTTTAATTTTTCTTTAAAAAATTCTCTTTGTCCTTTTTAGAATCAGCATAGAGATCTGATATACGCAACTTCTAGAATAGAACATTGCGTCTTTCTATTTTTTTTACCACCTCCGATCTAGTGAAAACGAAAAATATAGATGATTTGAATGTTGCATAAGATGGTGATGTTTGCTACAATTATAGCTACAATTTGTTCTGGGAAAATACTCTATATCTGTATACGTTAACGTACTTACAAAGTAATCCTTTTACCTATTCATGTTTTTTAGATTTTATTTTTAAAGATATTGTATTTTTATCTTGGCCGATATTGTTCCAAAGAACAATTTGCATCGCAATTTTTTTAATTTCAAGAAAATAAGGAGAACGATATATTATACTGGAATTTATACTGTTAAGAATGAATAGGGTTTTATCTCAAGTATAGACACATCAAGGAGTCTTCAAGATTTATAGGACAAAGAGGTTTAAATGTGCACTTGATTTTTATCTTCACATTTAACCTCGTAAACACTTGGCTGAGATTATAACAGAAGTATGATGTATACAAAGAATACATGTACCACTTGAGTTACTCATTGGGGAGTCGTAAGAAGCTGATGGGACCGAACAACGTTCATGGAGAACAAATTTGGTCTACATCTATGTTTAATTGTTTATTATTGAAAGAGAAACAAACAGCTCTGTTTTACTATTGATTTATGTGAAATATTGAATAATGAAAAACGTTAATTAGCATTTGTTTCCTCTTATCTAAATATAATGTCAAAATATTGAACATAACGGAAGATCAAAATACATGCATGATGAATATGGAGATAACGAACAGTATTTAATACCAAAGTCCGAAAAACTATACAATATAGGAGCAGAGCAACCACGGACCTCTAAAGCATCAGAGGTGATCGAGATCAGGTGCCATGAAGGAGTGAGCATCCCCTGCTGACCGGTCACACCCACCGTGTGCTCCTTGTCATGATCAGGAAATAACGGAAAAATCCGTCGACAATTCAGTGTATAAATAATGGACTAACAATTAGTATGAAAAACCTTAGTCAGCATTTGACTCAATGATAAATTTTCCTAAAAAAACGATAATCATTTTCAATCATTTTCAGTTTGGGACTAGGCATAATTTTACAAAGACTAAAAGCTAGGAGTTTAATCAAGTTGAATAGTGTAATACCTGTTCTCACGCATCTTTCATTCATGTGCCTGAATGAATTTACAAAACGTAATAATGGCAGTGTTCTCCTAAATCTTCGAGTTTAATCATCTAAGACTGTTCCCCGTAAATAATGAATCTGCTACGCAAAAAAAGATTTCAACCGCAGAAAATATCCCTTATACGGTACTTTATTAAAACCATTCTAATTATACAAACAAGTACTCTTAATTTATATTAAAGAAGGATGAGAGGCAATGAACAACACTCAATCTCAAAGGCCACAAAACAATACAAAATAGGAGCAGAGCAAACACGGACCTCCGAAACATCAGAGGTGGGATAAGGTGCCATGAAGGAGTGAGCATCCCCTGCTGACCAATCACACCCGCCGTATGCTCCTTGTTATGATCAGGAAATAACGAAAAAAAAACCGTCGTCAATTCAGTATATAAATAATGGACTTTGTATCTACCATAGAAAATACGAAATGATAACTTTAAACGAGAATGCTGATATTCTTGTTTCATCAACTTGCTTGTCAATAATTTACTTCGTTTTAGAAATTGCTCATACGTAGAGAAGGATGTGTGGAGATAACGAACAGTATACAATCTCAAAGTCCATAAAACAATACAAAATAAGAGCATAGCAAACACGGATCCCCGAAACATCAGAGATGGGATCAGGTGCCATGGAGGAGTGAGCATCCCCTGCCGACCGGTCACACCTGCCGTGTGCTCCTTGTCATGATCAGGAAATAACGGAAAAAATCCGTCGTCAATTCAGTGTATAAATAATGGACTAACAATTGATATGAAAAACGTCAGTCAGCATTTGACTCAATGATAAACTGTATTTGCTGACAAGGTCATTGTATCGACCATAGAACTTACCAAATGATGACTTTTATCGAGACTGCTGATATTCTTGTTTCGTCAACTTGCTTGTCAATAATTTACCTCGTTTTAGAAATTGTTCATACGTTGAGCATGCTCTTGCGTAACGAATCAACTGAGATATACATACTCAGAGTGCTAGAGTTTTTAAATAACAGTATCTATGTGGTTTTGGAAACCAGGCCCTTAAATAATTTATTGGACTTCCCATGGGTACTAATTGCGCCCATTTATTAGCAGACTTATATTTTGTATTCAGATTAAGCAGAATTTGTCTAAAATCTTATAAGTAAAAAGAAGAAAACAATTTATGTTTCCTTAATTTCGACATTTAGATATATCGACTACGTATTCTCAATTAACAGTGGTGTTTTCACTCTTACGTGATATGATATCTTGGTGAGATTTTGATAAAAGATACCACAGATTATGACACAACTGTTCTATATATGGATATTTTTCTTAAAATAGACGTCACTGGTTCTCTAACTGTGATATTATGAAATCTATTTCTATATGTATTTATTATGTGAATTTGATATTATTATAATCTGGGGACATATTAACAATTTTTCAGGTGAGTATGTGATATTATGAAATCTATTTCTATATGTATTTATTCGTTTTTATTTATTTTTTCATATCGTTTTGAGAAATATAATCTTAAAATTTGATTAACTAAAAGTTCTATTGCTCACCTGGATTGAGTTGCCTGAGTAAAGTTTTATTCTATGATTTCATTGGCTTTTTCATTTGATTGGTTATTTACTATTTTTTCATCCAATAAAACAGTTACATTATAAGTATAAATTTACCGCGCTTTACCCGGGTACCTTGTATATCAGAGCAGTAATATGTTTTCCAGAAAGAAGTATATTTTAAATCCAGTGTCCATCATATGCATCTTATGCTATGTAACTTGTATATTTGATTATGTGTTTCATTGCCATATAAAGATTTGATTTACGTTATAATTTTGATTGCAAACGTTTTCCTTTATTGTATTTTTGCATTCAAAATTGTAACTGAATAGTAATGAGTCTGTAACATTTCAATTTGAATTGTTTACAGTACACATTTTTTCATGGAGTTTATTTTTTCTTAAACGTATACTGTAGGTAAATTATCTCATATGTTATTTTCTCAATTTTTATATTTTTGACTCATTATGTACTTTGTTTATTTTAGATCAATGCCTTTATTTCCTGAATAAATTATGAAAACATAACATCTGCCTTACTGC
>PRKT01000152.1:1090293-1104038 GCA_003671525.1 Saccostrea glomerata | reverse complement strand
CCCCCCCCCCCCCCCCCAAATTTTGTAAATGAACCTAGTCAAAAGGTGACAGGTCTGGCGAATATTTTTGGATTGGCAAACATGAACTTGCTGTTATACCCAAAACACCTTTACTTTTCAGGGAGTGTGGGTTTTGACGCTGTCATGAAGAAATTCATTGTAGTGAATTCCTGATTCTGGTTCCTTCCTCTCATAAAATTTCGATTTTTTGCAAAAAATTTGCTTTCTGGACTCCCCGAGAAATTGAACTATCTCCTCAAATAGGAATTTGAACAACAAGACCACTAATATCTAATAAGAAAATGGTAAGTAAAACTGTTCTCGTCCTCTTGCAATTCTTTGCTCTTTGCTGTTTTTGTCAAATACATCTCATTGAAAATTTGTTTTGAGGGTTTAATGGCAATGGATTCAAGTTTCATTATCTGTTTGATTTTCAAACAAACATTGATAACTACAATTTCTGATTTTTAAAAATAATTGTTAAAATTTTCTGACACGCTGTCGTTTTTAACCAGGGAGGATTGATTAATTGTATGTTGTTTATAGTCTCGATCGAGAATATTTCACTCGTATGGAGACGCCACTACTTGCCGGTGAGAGCAACACTTTTTGTCCAATACCTGGCATGCACCCTTGGTGATTGAGTAGGGAGGGATCTTTTTTCGTGCCAACACCTACTGCGACACGAGACCTCGTCTTATACAGTCTCATCCAAAGGACCGGTCTCAACCACAGGCACCTGAAGTATGGATAATACCCCCCCCTTTTTTTATGAAAAAATATGAGTGTATAATATCTCAAAAATATATATATAAAAAAATCCCCGTCAAACACATCTATAAAATTTTATTATACCGAATAGGGTCATTCTTTAAACGTGAGTTGACGGGGAAATTATATATTTTTGAGATATTATACTCTCTTACAGTTTCTTATTTAAAAAAAAAGGGGGGGGGGGGTATTATCCACACTTCAGGTGCCTGTGGTCTCAACGTCCCCCAGTGGAATTTGAACCTGCGACGTAAGGATCAACTCCTTACTTCACGACTCTAGAGCAAACGCTCTAACCACTGAGCCACTTGGAGGAATTTTTTCTCCTGTAGGATATTTTTTCTCCTTTAGGTTTTTTTTCTTTTAAGAAAATAAATTCCTCTGGAAAATTTAATTCTTCATAGGTAAACAAAATCCCACAGGAATTCTTAAATACTGTGAAATCACAATTTTTCGTGGGGGTTTAATTTTCCTTGGTTTCGAGGTAGGACGAGAACCACAAATTCATGACCACCACGAAATGTAAAATGTTACACACATAAGTACTCATTAATTCTTGATCAATGAAATCAAATCCCCAGGAACCAAGAGATTTTCCTCAAACCACGAAAATTTGACCATGAAAATAGGTGATTTTACAGTATACTGCAGGAAGTGGTGAAATCCTGCAGGATTTTGATAATTTCCTCGTGATTTCCAATTTTCCTACAGGAACTTTTTTTCCAATGAATTTTTTTTTCAAAAGTAATTATCCCACCTGACAGGTAAGATTTGCCTGTAACACAGGTAGTTTTGATCTGCCAGTGATGGTCTACCTAACATTTGGTATACATGGGTTTTACGCCAATGAAATACATGGAGAAAATGAACAGTATTCAAGTTTGGCATGAGCTAATTTGCCACTTTGGAAGTGGCAGATTTATCCGACACAATCACTGCTCAACCTTTGAACACATTAAGATTTCTTTGAGATCTTTCTAAGTCTTAGAGTGATATCTCTTAGTTAATCTTGATCTCTCAGTCATCTCAAATATTTTAATGAACTAAATTTTTCATAAAGGAATTGCCCAGAAATGTCTGAAAATGAAAGGTCACTACATGTATAGGAAGAATTGTAGCATGAAGGGTTCCATTCTTATGTTGCACTTTTAAAGACAAACTCCATACAGTGTCAATTCTCCGGGACTACATTTTCCCTATGAATAATTAATTATTCTGGAGTTGTAGCATAATGTAATACTGAGCTGTTTGGAGTTTGTTTTTTAAGCAGACAAATTTTGAGGGCATCTGCAACTCCCTCTGCCAAAGCATATGACATTACAGTGTCAAGTTCCCAGTCAAAAATTTGAATGTAAAACTTTAACTCACTAGACCACTACATGAAGCCTGTACATATTTGTTCTAAATATAGTGCAATTTCATCATCTGCTTTGTACTTCAGAAGTTTCACTACTGTTTTGCTCTTGTCACATATCATACTGAAAATATTTTACGGCTTTCACTATGATATTGCTATTTTTGCAATGGTACCAAACCCAGGAAACCATAAAAAAAACACCTCTAAACTAAAATTAGATTCAAAATTATGCAACAAAATGCAGAACAGGTAAAATGAATGGTAAATGGTATATACATTTACTGTAGCTATAAAGACATCTTCCCTCGTTCAATGAATAAGAACAAAGGTCAAGTGTAGGGATTTATTGCACATTTAAGGGGTAATGTGAGCGCTCTTACCACAGTTAATTTACTGTTATGTAACAGATATTCAGTAACTGTTACATAGATCAATCTAGTTCTAACACAATGTGTCTTACTACTAGTTTAAGGTTTTAACTTGGTGAAACAAGTACATTGAATGAAACTTAATTTTTTAAAAAGTATATTTGCAGGCATCGTCACCTTTTCATATCAATAGGTCAAACTCCACAATTAGAGGAATTTACAAGTTTAGTGGACATCACATACAACATGTACAATTGTACAATGTAATATCACAACTCTTCTGTTTTTCTTTGCCCCTCCTAAAAGCTTTCAGATATTTGTCTGATTATATTTTAAGTTTTTGATAATTAATCCATCTTGCAGTACATTGAGCCAAGTTCTTCCTGTTATCTCATATTTTAGGCTGTTCAGACTAATCGTTGCCACAACAGTAGGACTGCACTTTGAAGCCTAGAAAAAGGACCTAAAATAAATTATATCTAGAATATTATCATGCTTTAAAATATTATCCGTAATATTATACAGTGTTGCCCCCATATGCCACATCAAGGTAATGGTTATTTTTTCTAAAAATATGTCATATGATGGTAGAGAGTGTCAATGTCAAGCGGTGAAAAATATTTTTCTCAACAGTGTTAAGAACTGCCTTATCGTTTTCAGATATACCTTTGTTAAATCGTAGAGACAGGAATGCCAGGAGAATGAACGCGACAGATATACCTTTGTTAAATCGGAGAGACAGGAATGCCAGGAGAATGAACGCGACGGATATACCTTTGTTAAATCGTAGAGACAGGAATGCCAGGAGAATGAACGCGACGGACATAATGGCTGACAGACTGTAGGGCTTCATTCTCTGGAACAACAGGAGGCTCAATCTCTTGATGTAGGCCCACACTCCCTCCGGATCACCTGTCAATACAGAATTTTTTTACAGACTGCTTCTTTGATACACAGACAGTGAAATCACAAATTTTCTTGGGGGTTATTTTCTTCGTTGTTTTCAAGAAATGCAGAGACTCTTGAATTCATGACCACCATGAAATATAAAATTTCATATTAAGCATAACTACTCAACTATTCTCTAACCTCAAAATCAAATCCCAACAATCCAATATTTTTTTTCTCAAACTCGAAAAATTTGACCCCAGTAAATTTGTGATTTTATAGTATATATCAAGAACACTACTGTCAATAAATAAAAATTCAAATTCTAGTGAATATGTATAACAAGCATTAATTTAATGAGATTCAACACCTTCCCTCCCCCATGCAAATATTGAAAACTGATATTTCCTGGCTTAGTACCTACTGATAAATTTACAATTTTTGGGTCAAAACATAATAGAATCTTAATTCTTATAAAGGTACTACTCAATAACTTTTTTTAAAGTTCAAAAGCATTGTCAAGCTGAATTCCACATTAGAACCATGTACAATAAAGATTTTTTTCTTCAAAGTCACAATTCTGCAGAATAGTAATTTGCAAAATACTGTAAACCAACTTTTATTTGCGACAACTTAATTTCTAGATTTAATGAGGGTGAACTAGTTCGTGGTGATTAATTCTTGATCAAGCCTTTTTTGGATCTTTTGTTTATAGACAAAGAGACTTTAAGGAATGATTTGCGTCGAGAAATATACCACATGATGAGGCTCTGTCAAACTCACAAAAAATGCTCACACACAAATATAAGTTGGTTAAAAGTGTAGCATTAGCCGAAGATAAATAGTGTGTTTACTATTCTCACCTGAGTAAAATAGGGTAGGTAGGTAGGGAAAACATTTTATTTTATTTTAACATTTTATTTTATAAAATTCAACAAGGTAAACCTTGTAAAAACATTTCCGCTTACTGTGTATAGGATGTCCATTTTTTCAAACATGGAAGTGATCCAGATTAGGATTTCTCTAATAGTGAAACCAGATTTGTTTACTTCCAGATAAAAGGTGGATAAATTTTTTCAGGGTCGGCTCATATAATTTAGGGTCAGTTGGGGAACCGGAAACTCAATTTATTTATCTAGTACAGATGTATATCTACTGTAGGCCTTACTTACCATTTTCATCTTCTCTGACAACATTTTTCTCAGGTGATGTTGTACCTTTTGAGCCTTCTTCACTGCTGCTCTTTAATTCATTTTCAATGGAAATGGCATAATGCTGTTCAAATAAATACTTCACATTTCAAAATAAATTGACAAAAATCTCCTAACATTAAGGTTTCTGAATTAGTTTATGCGGCTACTAATATTTTCCCATTTTATCAGTTTTATACTTTAATTTGAAATTTTTCAAGAACATAAATCATTTAACCTCATCCTGTGATTTACAATGTATATTTTCCCCAAGTTTCTATTGAAGGAAAAAGCCCACATGACAAGCAATGCACTTTGTATGGAAACATGTACTTGTATGTGTGTGTTATTTGAAATTGATTACATAGACTAACAACTAAGTGAACATATTGCTCATGTTCAAAAGAACAACAAGAATAAATTAATTGGCACCTGTATCATTTGTTGTTTTTGAGAAGCACTCAATCCATGACAAGTATCCAGGAATGCTGGGACTAGACTGTGAAGTTTCCGTGGAAACATAGCATGCTCAACGTAAATGTCAACAATATGTGGGTACTCGGGATCTGTGAAGTTGTCTTGGTTACGAAGCCAAATGTTGGCCAGAGCCTGGCATTGTGGGTAATCCTGAAGTTTGGCATACAGTAGTAAGCTGTAAACAAAATCATCTTATAATAGAATTGTTCAACATCTACGTACACTCCAAAATTCAGATCATGAAACTTCTTATATGACATGTAAGGGAACATTAATATTAGAGTATACATTTGTTAATTAATAAAGATTCAGAAGTTCTGAAACATAAATTATAAAGAAAAATAGAATTAAAAAAAAAATTAGCAGCATTTATTGTGGCTCAGCAGGCTCTGTCAAAAGAGGGACAACTCTTAGTAGAAAAAAACAGTCTGTTGTATAACTTGTTGTATGATAAGGAACATGATATCAAGTCCACAAACCTTTCCCTCTTTCAGACAAATAAATTTACACTTCAGGTTTTAAATGAAAATTCTCCTCTGAGAACTGTATTCAATTTTCATAATTATTTCAATTTATTTCACCTCTGAATCACATTTTTTTTTTTGTTTCAAATTTTCATCAGAACTTACATGTGTAAGCATATTTTGCACTTGTATATATAAAAAAAAATCTTGATTCACTTGTAAAATAAATGAAAAATCCAACAGCAACATATTGAATATCCTTTAAACTAGTAGCCATAACCTACCACAGCTGTAGCACTGCTGCTGGGGAGTGTTCGATGTCACCGTAAACTTTCTGAACAAACGGCAGCACTTCCTGCCACGTGTTTCTCTCAGCCTGAGCCTGCACGGCCAGAACACAGAGTCGCTCTATGTACTCCTTAGTGCTGGTAAAAAATTTAAAATATTTAATCAGGTGATTTACTGATAGGTCGCACCAAAACAATGTCGGACTATAACAAACTCAGACTAAACAAAGTCGGACTATAACAAACTTGGAATATAACAAACTCAGACCATAGATTAAATTTGAAATATTTTAATAGGATTATGTTTATTAATTGACTAAGTTAAATTTATTTCGAAAATTTCTAATTTCTTATTGCAAGATAAGTTTGAACCCAAATAAATTTTATTTGTCAGTTACATTTATTTTTATACAGTATTTAGTTCACAACAGACAACAAAAATAAATAATGAAAACAAAACATATTATTTAACCAATAATCTAAACTCATGAGTTCATAACTCTTACTTCACAAGACCTTTCCTCTAAGAAGATTTGGACTATCATTTTTGTAGACGATGTTGTGAAAAATACATGTACATGTATAAAATGTGCATTTCGAAATGAACATTTGTATATTCTATATACATTTTTGCGTTGAACAGCTGTTAAATATGGTTTTGGAAACCATATGTTAATTGAATTACGATTTTACTGATTGTGTTACCAAAGTCACAAATATCTCCAATAAAAAATTAATTTGAAAAAACACAATGATTTAAGGGGGGACCTATGTCCAAAAAGTCTTCATGTGAAATTTTCAAATCTTTGACATTTCTTTCCTGACCACTTGCTCTTAATTTATACCCGTATTAAAAACAAAACCTTTTAATATATGCTTATTTTTACACAGGAGCATGTGTAGAAACAGTATGAAATGCTAAAAATAGATTATTTTCAGACATTATTGTTCTACTCCAAATATGCGCTAAAAAGAACCAAAAATGTCAAATCACATTCGAAATCAACAAGAATTAAATTTATATGACTTGTATCTTTAAAATGAAAACAAATTCATTGTGATCAACAGACAACACAACTATAAACTAAGTTCAGTTTGTCTTGTAAGGTCAAATAAGAGCCATCTGTGCTCCAAAATTAGTCAAGATATTCATATCGCTAGCTATATAAACAGTGATAAGTGAATTGAATATCAATATCATTTTTTTTGGGGGGGGTCAAATATGATAATATTAAAAAACATCCAAATATTATCTAATTTAAATCAGAGAAATAATATATATGACAGATGCGAACATTTTCTCGGCAGGCACATATACATTCAAACGGTATACTGGATAAAAAGTTCTCAAAAAATTGTCTTTCAAAATTGCATTTGTTTAGTAAAACATAAATATATGTAAACTTTAACAGTAATATATCTAACACAATACAAATTAATTTATATATATTTAATAATAAATGGATCACTGTGTTAATTATTTAGTGATCCGTTTATTAATGAATATATAAGGTAGTCCGAGTTTGTTATAGTCCGACTTCGGTTTGGTCCGAGTTTGTTATAGTCCGACTTCGGTTTGGTCCGAGTTTGTTATAGTCCGACATTTGTATGGTCCGTCTTATAATAAGCATTATAGTTTTATTCTTTAACTCAATGCATATATAAATGGAATATATTAAATTACTTCGTAAAATTTTGAAAACTACAATTTAAATTCCAAATCAATTATGAGGTAATAGACCACGTAAAAAAATAAGAAATTTATTTTTAAAATCTTTTGAGACACAATCATACATTGTCTGATTGTAACATGAACAACACTTCTAGATAGCAAATTTGTCATGCGGAATATACACATAGCAGTATTACTATTAGTTGAATTCAGCGTTGCTAAAGTCTTTACTTGTTTATTCAAAGTTGTATGCAATATATGCTATGCATTACCCTTCTACAGTCTAAGGGTTCTTAGTGTTGCCCTGTTACCTGAAATTCTCCAGTTCTGTACATAATTTTACACGACTTAGTCCGTTTTCACAGTTTTCAATGCATGCATCAAAGTTTTTGAACAGTAAAGCATCTGTTGCATTGTCTAAATATTGCTTGAGGGTCGCTTGATCGGGTGAAAATCCTGTCTGATAATTTTCTTTTGGATGACGGACTTCCATGGAGGCCATGTTTTGATCATGTGACTAAGCTTGACACGACAGGAATGAAGATGGAATCTTATAAAAGAAGGTTATTTAAATTCAAAATCGATTAATCAAATTGCTACTTTACAATCCATAAATATGTAGGCCTAATCAGCACCACATGGGAACAAAAACCTGTTTTTAAGTTAAAGACTATAATTTAAGTTTATATATTATATTTATTTCCTCATTATGTATCCCGTGATAGCTCAGTTGGTAGAGCGGAGGACTGTAGCGGTAAAACTGTTGATATCCTTAGGTCGGTGGTTCAAATCCGCCTCGCGGGATGAAACCTTTTTTTCTTTTTCCTCGACACATTTACGCACCTAAATACATGTAGGTGATGGATGAGGAAATATGTTTTCTTCCGTGAAATTTCTTTGCATGTTTTTTTTTATAATTACCCGACTCACTAAAACATTTAAACTTTTCAAATTTTATTTTATCATTGAATATATGCTTTGTTACATTTGTCGTGGTTTCAACTCGACAATCATATTATTATTATTAATGTACAGTCATGTATCTATTGACGACTTTTTATCAATTAACAATATACTTGCTTCCATCCAATATACTCCAAGAGATATACGTTACCAAAAGGCATACAAGGTTTAATTTCATTGAAGTCCTCAACATTGGGTACGTTAATATACAATGAAAATTTAACAGTTGAGCAAATAAACATGTGGACAACCTGATCATCATTTGTATGTAAAACTAAGTAGAACACAAAGTTTATTTTTAAAAAATTGGCGCACTATACTTTTTGTTAATTAAAAAGGAGAGACGCTTGGCGAAATTGACTTTCCAGTAGAATTATCAAGAGATCAACTCAGCTAACTTTCAAAGAGAAAAAAATAGAAATGGAAATATTCTAAAATATATACTGTAAACAGGGAAATTTTTGCCCCCGTTTTATTTTCGCCCCTTTTGCCCTCGTCGTAAATTGGCGAATTTAAAACGGGGCGAATTCAAAGTAAAGCTTATTTTTTATTCAATAAACAAAATTCTTTCTGGGCAAATTTAAAACGGGGAAAAATTGTTTCCAAATACGAGAGGGCGAAAAAAAACACGGGGCGAATATAACCCTGTATACAGACTACAAAAGAGAGAGAGAGAGAGAGAGAGAGAGAGAGAGAGAGAGAGAGAGAGAGAGAGAGAGAGAGAGAGAGAAGATGCTCTTAGCCTAGCACCCTTTCTGCCAATTTTCCTCACTTATAATAAGAACTATTTAGAAACATCTTCTTCAGAGTAATTCAGTTTTACATCAAGTGTAGGACAAACGGTAATTATATTTACATGCCACAATCACCCCGTTACAGAATTCGAAGTTATCGACATTAACAGTTATAAATATTTATTCTTAGAATCAAGTGGCAATTAGAGAAAACCATAGCATGCAGGAAACTCATTCAGAATTCGGTTCCTTCATGGCCTCCGACAGGGGGTAAAACATTATCTGTCTTGAAAAGCCGCAATGTTCAGCGAACTCTTAAAAAGTATTTCTTCATATAATTTTATATTTAGAAATTAAGATAACTTAAAGAAGAGATAGCAGATCTCAAAGCTTAAAAAAGAATCTTTCATATGAACATTTTTTTCCAGAAAAAGAATGTTTAGACAACTTAATCTGTGCCCAAGAACATCAAATCTTTCACTGAAGTGTTTATTCGGAGATAATTTGTCAATGTCTATTTACATTAACGATGCATCACGATAGTTCGCAATAATATACACGTATACGAAAGAACAATTCTTTATCGCGGACACATAATCGATATAATCGATACTAGGGCGGTGTTGGGGGGTTTTAGGGAGGGACGACACTGTCTATGCCGTTATCGATCTGTAAGATCTCCCAGAATATGGCAAAGCTAACCCGTCTACCAGCCTCACTAGTTACTGCATAGTACAGGACCAGTGGCACTCGGCTTCAGACACGACTCAGCGGAAAAATACAAAAGCTTGGACAATATCTACGTGAATGTATCTCTTTATGTGAACGTGTGAATAATTTTTTTTTGCAGAAAGGAATAAAAAATATGGCTGAAGTTTCAGATTCCAGGTTACCTAAGAATGTTGTTATAGCATTTGATGGGAGCGATCACGCGAAACACGCACTGAAATGTGAGTACTATTTTGTTGATATTTATAGAGATATAAGTTATTCTGTTGTTACACGAATGTCGATGGTGGTTTTGTAACATCTGCAGTATAGGTGCAAATAGATAGGCTATACAGTAACATTGTGTAAATGATTAGCAAACATAATTATATAAAATATCAGAAAGAGCTCGAGGAGGGGGTACCCATTAACAGTGTTCCTTGCCTCTCTTTTACTGAATGTCTAAGTATTTTAGTAAAAATCTTGTAGAGAAAAATGCATATGAAAGGAGATATATCATTAAATGTTACTCGATCAAAGGAATAATTTTTCTCTTTTCGCCCCTCTCTCTTTCTCCCCCTCTCTCATTTACATTGTAATGTGCAATAATCATATACTATAATATTCTGTGAAGAATCTAAGCAATCATCAGGCCGATAAACAGCTACGCGACAGAAACATCAATAGGCCATTATGAAATTCCCTACAGTGCAACATTGCTTGTTTTTGAATTAATCCTAATGCATTTCACAAAAAACCATGTTACGAGAAATTGTAGCTAATATTTCATGTATATTGGAGCGACAACAAACCCAGAATTTGCTGTAATTCTACTTGTCTATGGAACGATCTCGTGATATAGAGATTTGACATTCTGACGTTTGGAAACCTACATTTCTTATCTATTTTTTGAAAAGTGAAATTCCAAGAGTTCTTTCCATGGAACTGTTTGTTATTCTATTTTTGCTTGTCTGAATCGAACGAATGGCTTTAAATCGTCTAAAGAAATGGAATATGCTGGGAAAGATTTTCGCATTGTCGACCTGTATGCACTTAATTTCATTCCATGTGAAATAATACAGTTGAGAGAACGAAGGAACAGAAAAAAATCAATAAATATGCCAATTCCTAATGATTCTACGTACTTTTTTCTCTGTCTACTATTCGTACTCCTTGAGCAATTTATAAAGGGTGGCTCGAGCTCATTATAGAATGTATACATTTCCCCTATAAATACATGTATAAACGCAGTATGTACAGCAATGATGCCTCAAAATTGACGCCAGATGAAGATTATATCCAACATATGATATCCCCCGAACCTCTACGATTGTGGTACATGTACTATACCAGAATCTGTGTCGAAATCAACGAATTCAGAATTAATGTTTCAATCGTGAAAAGTATATATATTTACTGTAGTAATTATAAGAAATGTATTCACAACTCTATCCACGTCAATAGTTGGACATAATGATTTCAGGCTTATTTTATCCTGGAGTTACATATCGTCTATTGAATCCGAAAGTTAAGGTTATATATAACGTTTCTCTATAGCTATCATCTCTGGGTTTTTGACTGATACAAAAAAATATGTGTCTGTCAAAAACAAGATTTGTAATAATACACTATAGCTTAGAATAGAGAGGATAAATGATTACATTATCGATAACATGCATTGGTTATTAGGAAAAAAATACCAATTTTTATGGCTAAATTTTTCTTATGTCCCTGTTAAAAAAATTCTTTGCTTGACGCAATTTGATGAATTCTCAATTCATATAAGATTAATGTCGGCGCATTGATACCCCGGAGTTTCTCTAAGACGGATTGAAATCAGTTCCCATGACATTTGCATAACCTGGGCTTAGACTCTTTGGTTCCATGAATAATGGATACGGTTTAAGAATAAGCGTATTCCCATTTAATTTCAAGGATGAATTGAATAGTTCTAGAGCAACCTTAATTTGAAATTAAGACCATAACGATAGCTAGAACAGCTATCGGACGAAGCACATTATTTGGAGCGATAAATCGATAAAAATTACTTTTATTCAATTTAATTTTCAATTGTCGACAAAATCTCGATAATGCATCGAATGGTAAAAATTATATGGCGATTGAAATTCATTATTGAATTCTTAATTATCCCCCCATCTCTCTCCCCTCTCTCAAATATACCAGTAAATGCGAAGAACCGCTGCTCTCTTTCTAGAACCTGCCCATAACCTTCGTACTGCAGCCCATTAAAAAAGACAATTTCTTCTTATCACAAAGTTGATCTACTTATCTGAATAATAGATGCTGACTTTAAAGAGAAAACATCCGCGGGACTTAATGTTATTTTTATGGAGCGCTAGAGCAGATAGCGAGAATATGAAAATACAACTCGTATATTTGTGCTACATGCAGCTGAGCTATAACCTTCAAATAAATATCTTAATTTTCTAAAGAGTTTATTAAGTAAAGAGATACAACAACGTATTTCATTAAGCTAATTTAAAAATGAAAATATAATTTTCCCTCTAATCTCTGTTCCAAAACCCATTCCTTCCGCAAAATTAAGAAAAATAGTGATGGATTCTATACAGAAAGAGATTGCATAAGATTTGGTTCACAAAAAGCGTATCAAATGCATGTCTGTTTTTCTTTGGTTTTCCATCACTAAAATTCCGCACGTCAGCGTCAATATCTGTAATATTCAATATCATAATACGCAGTAAAATACACAAGAAAGCAGTTTGTTCTGTCAGCCTTGCCGAAGATGAAGAAGTTGAACAGAAGATGATTCAATATCATTAAGACGATAAGAAATATAGGCCTCTTATCCGTAATGTTTCTATTGACAATCTGATTTCATTTTTAAATCCCCAGGATATACGAAAGAACATTCAACTATCACATCTGTTGCGTGTGTACAATATGTGAGTGTTAAACCTCTTAAATCTGATAGTTTAAACGAGAAGGTGAATGATCGTATGACATAGATTACGAACAGATAAAGTACTTAGGATATAAATACATGTATATGTTTTGAGCAGTCAGTAGCGTATGAAAGATGTAGTTCGGTTCATGAAACGGACCAGAGCCAATTCCAACAAACTTTATAAAAAAAAACTCAGACAGACCCTCAGACGGACAGGACAAAACAGTATATGCACCTGAATCTTCGATTTTGACAGAGAGCAAAAAGTTGTGTCTAGGGGTTATGGAAATCTAGAGATAGTTTGTAAGATACTAGTAAACACTCTTTTCGAAAACACTGATGTTCTAGAACTTTATCCATCTCCATCGGTGTTTTGTTCATTATGTGAGACTCCCATTAATTTATATATGATTACCAATTAAGACACCATTACCTATACTCCTCGCACTTATTGTTAGACCAAACTACTTGCCAAATCGCTTAATTACTGAGAATTCTACAAGAACATCTCAAGTCTTGAGGGGAGACTCAAACTTGCAGATGAAACTGAGGCCAAGCTTAAAAAAATCTTTTTGCAATTGCCGACCATTAATTTTCAGACTGGGTAGATAGGTAGGCTTTTTTTTTTTTTTTTTTTTTTAAATGTTTTAAGATTTTTGTTAAATAAAAAGTAATAGAGTTTTTCATAGGCCTACTAATATGAAAAAGCTCCACTTTTGTTATAAACCACTGATTGATAAAAACAAAAGACAACATTTGAAAACGAAACAGTTTCAATATCCTGAAAAATTGAAAGAAAAAATAATGATTACAAAATGGCTAAAAAAATGTCGTCGGGTGCATTTTCAGTTAGTCGGTAGGTAACTGCATACAAACAATTTTTTTTATTTTAGGCCTGAACGTTTTTAAAGCAATTCTTGGATGAGGAGGGGGGGGGGGG
>PRKT01000152.1:1073396-1089315 GCA_003671525.1 Saccostrea glomerata | reverse complement strand
CCCCCCCCCAAAAAAAAGAGAAAGATTATACCAAATATATCTGATTATTGAAAAGTGGAGTGGCCGATTTATTGTGTCTTTTTTATTTTGTATCTAGGAGGAACACAATCTTTCTCATTCTATAAACAAACAAAAGAAAGTGATTAAAAATCATTAGATACTAAACATTTCAATATCATTGATATTCGATATTATTGACATAAATTGAAGTCTTAGGCAAATGAAGATTTAAACCTTGTGCTGGAGGTCAAGATGAATTGAAAATAATGTCTTAGACATTTAGTGTACTATCATTTAGCTTTTGTTCTCAGTTATTTACTGGGTATTAATTTTATACTGAATACAGTGAGGTTGCCGTTATCGAATCACTTAGTAAATTTGCCTGGATATTTCGTACCTGAGTTTGAGTTAAATTCATTTTACAACATTGTTTGGTGGTACTATGTTTTACTTATAACATCATATATATTTTCCCAATAACCACTGATTAAATAAAAAATTATCGCTGTACTTGTATTAATGATGTTTTCTCCTTTACCGGATCATTTTCTCCATTACCGAATCACGTGACATAAAGCTGATTATTCTGGTTCGGGACCGTGTAAATTTAAAAATAACCTTCTTACGTAACGTTTTACTATGCCTTAAAATATTTCAAACCCCACCCACTCCCCAAAAAAGTAGAAAAGCTAGGAATTTTTTTGAGTTGTTTGCATCCGACAATTAATGCAAAAACAACAATGAAATCATAGGGAAAACAAATGACTAGCTGATATAAGAGGACGTAAAAACTTATATGTGATGTACTCAAAACAGCCAAAGAATTAATTTTTGATTCTAAAATTGTACTCATTGAGCTACCACACCCCCTCCCCATAATTTTGTCGCTATTTAGATAGAAAATATATCGCTAGATATATGATTGTACCCCTCCAAAAAAAAAAAAAGTCAGACGACCTTTTTATGCTTGATTAATTAATTGTTAAGGAATTTTGGTGGTTGATAGTGCGTCCTCAACTGCAAATGTATGGCTCCGCACCCCTCTCCCACCAACTGAAATTGCTTCCTACCAGCCTGGCTTCAGAGATACCCAAAGCTGAAAGGAACAATTATATTTTCTAAATGTCGAGACCCAGCACCTAAATTTCCTCCAATGAGCAGAGACAACTTTACAAATAATGATGTTGGGATTCATTTGCTGAATTTCTCCATTCCAACATCCACAGTAGACTAAATACCATAAATACTGGAGGTTGTCCTTTCACTTTATATGGGTAGATACTTCAACTGTCCATCGTCTCTATAGAAATGAATAAGACAGCTCATTCTCCTCTAGCTGCTTTCATAGTGCTCTTTCTCCCTTTTACGTGATGACAGTGGTGGCATATATTCTATATAGGCAAAAGGCTGCAGTCTGCATATCATTTTCTCATTATGTAATTTAAACCATATATGTTTACTAACTATAGTATATGTTGAAAAAGGGGGGGGGGGTATCATAATACTCTGTTTATAATTTATTTAGCTTGATGTTGAATTGAAAAAGTATTGTTAGCAATATGCATTTTATATTATATGAGCTTGATCTTGATCATGACAAGAAATAAAAATTGATTATTGGAAATATTTTTTTAAGGAATAGGAAAACTGCAATCGGGGTATTGTAGGAAATAATGATTTAGTAGGGAAGTTTAAATTGCAAAGGGATAAATAAATAAAATTTCTAAATCTTAATTTTGTTTGGTAATCAGGACGATATTTATTTCGCTATCGTCGATGTCTTCACATTAGCTTACATGCACATATACCACCGGGAGACATTCTCGAATCCACATGCTCTGCACTTCTTACTGATTTTGGCTGCTGATTTTGTTTATGTGTATTTTAACCATCTTTATTGTACGATTTTGGTAGACATCTTCTGTTGTTTTTTTTAATTGTAACTGGTGTGCAAAAAACCGCATACGAAAAATTATAATTTGGATAGGATCCCTGCATCTCATACACTGATACAGTATTTCTTGAAACAGCGATTCGTTATTGGAAACCTAAATACCCCCAACTTCAAATCGAATACTATTAATTTCTGATTTAGAAATTGTATGACGCTTTCATGGCTTTTAGACACATAATTTTATTAAATATCTGCACCAAATTTGTTTACCTAGAATGTACGATTCATATTGGAGCGGTACCGAAAAGTGAAAGTAGTCTGCTTGCATGTACGCTTCTGGTCAGCGTTACAAAAAAGCTTGTTCATGTTTTTTAAAAAATTAGGGCATTGAACGAGTTGAATTTAATAATTTCATGATAAATGATAAAAGCAAGAATAATTCAGCATGACAGGGTAGGTTAAGCAAAGTATTGGACTTTGATAAGAAAAATACAGAATTTTCATCTGAAAGTGATTCGTTAACGGGTGCGATTCGTTATTGGCAACCTCACTGTACCAGAATAAACTTCAAATTCAACTTATATAGACAGTCGCAAAGCCACGCAGTAATTCTTATCTACTACTATTTGTGTGTGTGTGTGTGTGTGTGTGTGAGAGAGAGAGAGAGAGAGAGAGAGAGAGAACAAGTGAACATATTATTGACAAAACATAAAACGTAGACAGCCTGCTTGCGTGGTGCAGTGGTTAGAGCGTTTGCTCTTACACCATGGAGTAAGAAAATAGATAGTCTTCCGTCGTAGGTCAATCGGCAATCCTCGGCTAACTCCGCTAGGCTCCATTCAAACCTCGGATGTGATTTATTGGGGAATACACATACATATTTCTCCATAGGGAATGTAGCTCATTTCATATTTCACTCATAAAGTTTTTCGAAAAAGGTTTTTATCTTGTCTAATTCTTAATTTATTTGTATATTACTTTTAATTATGCCATATGTTATGCCTAGGTCACATTTAAGCCGATGGTCGGGCGACTAAATTTTCTGGTCTTGTCGTCTGAAAGAACATGATCGGCCGATACAGTATCGGGCGACACAGAGCAGTCACATTAATTCCTATATACACCGATGACTTCGATAAATAACACAAAAAAAGATTTTTTCATAGATCTATATTCAGATATGTGACGTGGGTAATGTTTGCAAGGCAAAGTGGCATAATCTTATAAAATTGTGGCTCAGTGTTGAAAAGTGTGCAAAATTTTGTATGGAATTGCATAAAAACGATAAATGGTGCATATCTAAGCAGCAAAGAATACTTCAGATTTCTTTATATCTTACGGATTAATTGTTCATGTTATTTCCGTTCAAAAAATTTATATCAATCCATGCCTCAAAATTTTGTTTGTGTTATGTATCCTTACTAGGTTAAATATTCACAAGTCGGCCACTCGTCGTACGATCATCGATCTCTGAGCTACAGTTTGATTTTAAGCGTCGGCCGAAATTTTAAACACCCTTATTGTCCAACGACGGACGACCGACTTAATAAACTGACCACCGATGGTCGGACGATGATCGAAGGTTGGTCAGCAGATATTTTCAATTGAAGGAATCGGCCACCGACGCATGAAAAATTATAACTTGGACCGATAGACACAAAATTGGTCGGCCGACAAAAAAAGAGATCAAAATCGGGCAAGACAACGGCGATGAACTGACGACTATCACCCGAAGAATCCCATTTTTGCTTCAAAACCCGTCGGTCGTTGGTCGTTTTTGGAAATGTGACTGGGGTTTTAGTTGTCTTTGATAGCTAGAATTAAGTGTTAGGCATGCCTCAAAGTAACTCTATATAACTCAGATTTCAAATGTATTACAATTGAAAAAAGTAAAAAAAAAATCACATGACTGAATAAGCAAGATGGTATCCAAGGAACTCCGAGACCGTATAACTATAGGTCACATGTCACAGTAGGCGCTAACACAAAAAGATCCCTCACATCTAGTCCAAGGACGTGTAATCCATTCGGCAAACCTTGTCCCATCTTCCAAACATTAGATGGGGTGTTCCAAGTGGGCCGTAAGCGCCCAGTGCAGGTCTCATATTTGTAGCTCTCCACCGGCAAGTTTTGGCGTCTCGATATCATTGAGAAATGCTCGAAGGTATATTAAAAAAAAGCAAAAACAAGAGCATTAAAGTAAATCAAGTTAATTAGGTAAACACGAATTTGTACGCCTGAGACAATGCTTGGATGGTTTCATATCAGTAAATACAAAATAAACTTATTAAAGACCAATACATGTCCTTATTGATTACAAAGCTTTGGATGATGTCGACCAGAAGGCAAATTCTAGCTTATTTATCTGAGTATTCACTCCTATGATAGCCATTTGCTGACTTTATTACATTAATAAAGCTATTTAATCAGTGAGAGTTGCTCTCTTTCGTGTTGAGTGATTTAAGAACCCGATATTAAACTTTATCATGTCAGTGATACCGAAAGGGATAAATTTGAATAAAATGTTTGCCTAATATTTACATTTATGTAATCTGAAATATAGAAATTAATTCATTCTAGAATTTATAAAACCCTTTAACTTTTGTGTCCCTAACATCCACATCGTATACATTGATGTGTCGAACTGAATTAGAATACTTGTATCCGACAACCTCTCTGTAAATTGTAATCACTTTTTAATCTCAATATCTTGAATGCTGGGATATTTCAAGTTTTTTTCCCGATCTAACTCAGTTTCATAACGTATTTTCGTAAATGCTGAACATGTAAACAGGCATCTAAACACCATACTCGATCATACTATCTAGGATATTAGTACCGAGGTATATACATGTACCCATCGCATTCGTTACTCGTGTTTTATTGTCAAGGGTATTGGCGGGAAAGGCGAGACAATATTCGTGCTGGTTTTCGAACATTACCATTGTTTATATTTTATTGCAGTTACATGTTTAAGTGTTAACTTTTTATCCTAAACTGAGCTGTGGAACTGATATAATTTTCTTTAGTATCTTTCTTTCATGCCATAGTAAAAGTACTCAACTATATTTTTCTGACTTACTGTTTACATTGAACTGTGTCGAAGTGAATGACTTATAAATGGACCCTCAGATATAGCAAGTGAATAAACGAATATGGCGGACAAATTCCTTTTACGAATTGTGTACAGCTTTAATGTAGTACAATGTAGTGAAACTTTTACAAGACCCCTGACCCCTGCATATGACAAACCCTGATTTATGCTGTAAATTTCAATAGCATACTGTACCATATTACATCGTTCATCGTCAAATAGTTCTTAGAAATTGACCCCCATCCCCGCCCTATCCCAGTGATTCATAAAGTCCCCCTATTTTATTCATACCAGTCTGGTATTAACAAAAATAAGACAAAGTATAATTATACAAAAAAATTGGTGAATATAATGAATTTTATGAGGTGCACATGATGCGGTTTTAAAGAGATGAAGAGGCCAAGCTTACTTCATCAAGTTATTATTTGTCCCCAGAATCCAAACTATATGTATATCTTTTGAAATGCCTTCAAATGTATACCATAGTTATTTGTGATGAAAATATTATTCATAGAAAATATTATAAAAATTTTTTTTCGTTTTCTTGTACAAATTCTCTGTATATTGCAGCCTTAGCACATCATCTCTTTGAAAGGTCAGTTCAGTACTCCTCACGTGACATTAAACGGAATCGTAATGGCGGAGACAATGTTTCTTTTGTTGGCGAAGCATCGATCAAACTTTCTTATTGTTACAGAAACGACTTAATGATGAAATCCTACACTGAAATCTAGCAAGCAATTTAGGCAAACGTCACAGTAATATAGATCACTTTGGAGGAAAATGGTACACTGTATCACAATTCTGTCTGTTAAATCTGTCCTCTGCAATATGTAATTGCAACTATTATCTTAAGGTCTGATAAATCTAAATCCGATTTAAAGTGAATTTAAATATAACACTTTTTATTAAAAAAAAACCAACAGTTTCTTCTTTTTTTGCCACCAGCATTTATTCTTTATTATGTTTTTTTTTTTAAAATAAGTCACCTGTATTATAGTGTATGAAAGCTCAAGTGAGCTTTTCTGATAACCATTTTTTCCGTCGTCCGTCCATCTTTTAACTTTTCACATTTTGTACTTTTTCTCAGGAAGCAATGGTAGTTGATACAAAGCATCCTTAGGTAAAGAGAAAGTTAAGTTGTGAAACCTTTGGACAAATCCTTCTTCTAAGGCGAGGGGAGACAATAAAGAGAAGACAAAAATAGACTGATTAGTGTCATTTCAAAATCTTCTCAATAACCACTGGACCAGAAAAGGAGAAACTTAAGTGTTAACATCCTTGGGTTGTGTAGATCCTTAATTGTACCAATCATGCCCTTCTGGGGTTAAGTGCCTCAACAATATAGGGCATAAACTCTTAATTCAAACAAGTACAGCTTTTCAAAAAAGCTTACCGTCTTTAGCAACAATTTTAAACAGTAAACAAATCTATACTTAACAGGTCGTATAATTTTTTTGAATTTCTTGATTTTGTATTTCTAAATTAGCTTTTTACGGGCATTAGCCCTACCATGGTCGTCCCTCGGTCATCTCCGTAAACTTTGACTGGCCGAGAGCTTTCGGCAAACCTCGGCTGATTCCCATTCACTCTTCAAACAAGAAAGGGGAAAAGAATAATAAGAAATTGTAAAGCCTGCAAGCAATAACTATAAAATTTTATTTACAATGAAATTAAAGAGACCTTTTTATTTATTGCTAGAAAAAATATCATGTTATTAAGAAATAATTACTGCTGATTTTGTTGTTCGTTTTGTCATTTTTTTTTAAGATTGGAAATCTTGCAAAATTGTTAAGTCGTACGAAAAATAGATCATCAGAAAGTTATCTCCCTTGCCTTGAACAGCATTTCAACCAATGAAATAATTGAAAATTTTCTCATCATGCAATTTCTACCAATCACAAAAGAGAGGAAGTGCATAGTCCGAAGACTGTAAAAAACTTCAACTATACAATACCGTCTTCCAAGGAAGACGGTAATGAAATATGTAGGAAAAGTCTATAAAAATCTTTTTCTCAAGAACCAATTTGCCATAAAACGTAAAATTTGCATTTTAAAAAGAATTTTCCTGAAATAGTATAGATTTGAATTGTTCAAATCATTTCCCCCCTGGGGTAGGACGTGAAGCAGAATCAAAGTGTTTATACATTGAAATTTATATAGAAGAAAATCTTAAAAAATCCTCTGAAGAACAATAAAGTCACCATTGGTCGTAAATATAGAATATTAACGCATACAGAGGTACTGTAGAATCAATTATATTCAAATAATGACCCCAGTGGGCCACACTGGGCCACAAATGTTTTGGCATGCAGTTTATAGTAAAGATAAATTCAGTAAAAATCTTTTAAAATCTTCTTCTCAAGAACAGCAAAATCATGATTGGTCATATTCATTGGAAGGCATTCATGAGTATTGTAGATCAAAATTTGCTCAAATAATAACCCCTGGTGTTAAGGAGTTGTAATAATGGACAATCAAAGTTTAACAAGAATAGATATGGGTTACCCCATATCCAAAGATATTCGACTTTTAGATTTAATATGTTTAATATGCTTAAGAGTGTTTAATGACTTTTATAAAAATAAAACTTCACTGCATGTCTAGTTATAGAACTGTTTACATTTTGTGAGTCCGTAGCATTACGGTCACCCGGTCTCCTAACAAACATTACACATACCTGTGTCCGGAAGACCAGTTAGACTTGGATTACACACGTGCGAGTTGTCAAAATGGACTGCCGCGAACAGAGAAGTTACGATGGCAGACAGAACTTTTTTTTCATTATTAGATCACATGAATACAAATTCTGATTAATGAAAATTAAACTATTGTCATGCAGTTAAGAAATCCCCGGCCCAGTTCGGGTTTTGTTACACATTTTATAGGTATCTCCCTGTGTGTAGTTTGTCTACACACGTGCAGGAATCTGCTCAGAGATTGAAAAATACTACACACACAGAATGATAATTTTTTTCTCTAAAAGGAAACTATATGATGATTAACGAACAATTAACATGATTTTACTACAGTTGTTGATATAGTATAATCAATTCATCGGTGAAAAGATATCAACCGAAGAATGACCTAGATATTCTCTGTTATCAAACATGTAAAAAAAAAAAACAGGCTGAGGAGAGAGCGAGCGTAGAAATATTAACATTTTTTTATTCGCATTTAGGGGGGAAAGTGATCTTTGGAGGAAAAATTTACATTAATTTTGGTTTCTTTTACGTATGACATACACAACATTATTCTTATCATGAACAATTATGTTGTATCTACTTATTAATGATGGAACTTATTATATATTTTCGTCGGAACGATTTGTGTGAGTCGCCGCTGACTACAGTAATATATCTTGCATTAATAGTAAGCACTGATCGAATATATTAAAAAATACTTTGTCTATTTGGAAAAAAAATCCTCAATAAAATTTCTTCTTAAGAACAGCAAACCCTTATTGGTCATATTAAACAATTGTTCAATCAAGTTTACCTAGGGAAACAAACGTTATAAGAAAAAAAACATCTTTTCAGGTATTGTAGGATCAAATTTGTCCACATTATTACCCCCAAGGGTAGGGAGGGATCACACGAGGGATTAAAAATTTTACGGTAGAATAGCAGGTACATTTCAGGAGAAAGACCTTGAAAAATGTAAACACTGATAATAGTCATTTTTATATTATGATAGAATCATCTGGAAGTGTTGATTCAAGTTTGTTCAAATCATGACCACTCTTCACTTTTCATATTTTATCTTCAGTAATGACTGATTTTTGCCTTTTCCTAGCCAAAATGCTCAGGTGAGCAATGTGGCTCATGGGTCTCTTGTTTGTGATTGTAGTTGGAAGGAACAGTTAAAAGCACACATGCAGAAAAACCAGGAGAAGGAATTCTTAACATTGCAAAAGAAGTTAATGCTTCACTGATCATCACCGGAAGTAGAGGACAGAGCAAGTTGCGTAGAACGTTCCTGGGCAGTGTTAGTGACTACGTCATGCACCATTCTCCAGTTCCGGTCCTCGTATGCAGAAGAGAGAACTGATATTTGTTGACATTTGCGTGTAAATGCTGTTTCGCATATGGAATGTGTTCACAAGAATTTGTCCGCAAAAGTTTTAAATTATGGGTATTCTGAACTGCCTCTTTTTGTTATTTGTTCGTTTATGTTTCTTATTTTTAACGCCTTTTTATACAAATATTTATGTTGACTTCGCATATTCTACATCTTTAACATTCTGAATAAAATTTATAGGATACAACTTTGTGAATAACTATACATAATATTTAGATATACATTTCTTCATGACTCATTTTAAATTGATCTTTCACTTTCTGTAAAAACAGGGGAAACAATTTTCATATAGAATACGAAGAACACGATCAGTAATCTAGTTCTAAATTCCGTTGAAACAATAAAAATTGAGAATGGGGCATTTTTTTTAACTGCAAACATCAGAGAAGGGCTCTGATATCAAGGAGGAGAAAAAGTATTGACATCCGCCTTTCTTTTCATGTTTAGACAAACGGACGAATCAATTGACAGTGCAGTGTGAAAATAATGTTCATACAATTTGTATAAAAACCGCCAGTCAACATTCAACTCAATGATAAAACATTAAATTCGCTGACAAGGTGAATGTTTAGATCATAGAATTAGCAAAATGATGGCTTGAACAAAACATTTAGTATTCTTGTTTCATCAACTTATTTGTATATACTAGTAGCTGCTCTCTTTTAAGAAATTATTCGTACGTAGAACATTCTTTTGCGCATGGAATCAACTGGACGATATAATCCCCATTTATGCAATTGCAGGTGTTAATGGCATATTGCTACATAAATTAGAGAAGTTGGCAATTGAAAATTTGAAGCAAGAAATGTATTTGTTTTGTTATTCAAAGAATTTGAAGGTTTAGAAAACCTTTTTGTTGAACACTTCAGCTTTGATTTGCCTTTTACGCAAATGAAACAGCAAACGGAAGCCAAAAAACAACAAACGCTAGCATTTTGGCGCCATTTCTGTCTTCTAGATCTGTTTTAGATACCGGTAATCCTATATTCCATTCTAAGAATCTTAAATCTACGTGTTTCTATCGAGAAACTTTTGTTCCATTCTAGACTACAATATGCTTTATGCTTTCCTTAATGTAAACGTACTACATTTGGCAGTGTATTCTATTTAGCGATTTTTGGCGGAAAGCAGAATTCACCAAATCCACCATCGCTTAATGTCTTGTATATTATACCTTTATATCTAGCACTTAGCGCTATATCAAATTTACGCTTACGTGCTGAGAAATGAATTTCAGTTAAATATCGTACACGCCAAATATAAAACATTTATAGTATTTCAGAAAATTCTAATCAAAGTCTACTTGAGACACTATGGAATCATCAGTGATTGTTATTTAGACTGAGTATCGATGTTCCGTCAGTGTCTTAGTTATATTTGACAGATCTCCATGAAACTGTCTCGTTTGAATTTGTTATAAATACAACTTAAAACTTGGGAGTTTGCTAACAAAGACACAGTCTTGATAGCGAACTAGTAACGAGTTATAAAGATGGATTGAAATGTCACATTCTTAGACAAATGAAACTATATTATTCTGTATTTTATCTTACTGCTTTTTTCTCAAACAACTCGAAATCGTTTTGATAATTCTCAGAGTTTTTATTTTACGAATAGCAGCAATTAGTAACAGTGTCACCCCCTTTTATCAACGAAAAAATAGCTCTTAAAAATAAGATTTAATATGATTCTGTTTACATGCCCCCCTCCCCCCAATCCCCAATCAACTTAACCGGTATTGGCAAGCGCCTTAATCGTGAGATCATAATACATCTAAAGTGAAAATACAATAGTGCTTGTGAGAAATCAAATAAATTAAATTTTTAATATTTGTCAATTTTTTGGAAAATCTATTGACTCTGTGTATCATTGAAGATTTCTGTTAAACATTAATCAGGATTTTTGTCTTCCAATTAATATCCAAATTTGTTTTCCGGATTGGAAAATGTTGACAGTTTACGTCTTAATTTTGTCATAACATACAGAAAAATGTCAACTTAAAAATGAACAAAGAAACAAACGAACAAACAGACAAGGAAACAAACAAATAAAAAAGGTACTGTATATGGGATTAATTTCACGGGTTGTAATCTTCACGTTTTTCTCTTCTCTGACACTGTCGCGGTTTTTTGAATTCGCGGAATTGGTATATAATTAAAGTTTTCTCCCTTAATATATACCTATTGAAAACATTCACTGTTTCTTGAATTCACGGTTTCATCAACACCGTGAATATAGCGAATATTAACACCGCGAGTTATTTTTCCCCTATACAGTATCCTGAAGGCGAACAGTTCTCTAACACTTTCTCTATTGATTTCAAAATTTTGGATCTTGCCCATACCTCTGAATCAAATCAAGTATTTATTATTTTAAATTAAAAAAAGTATTTAATTTTTTCACAATGGCGAGTCATTCCATGCAGGATTAGTGTACGCACGCATGGGTAAAATAACATTGCATCATGGCTTTGAACAGATGTTTTGTTAACTATATATTTCATTCAAACATCCCAAAATTCAACAAAAAAAGTCCTGTTTAATTATGTTTATACATGTTCTAGAGTTCGAAAGCAAAGCAACGAGGATTTCTTCGGTGTCAAATACATATGTTTATATTTTCTCATTTAATTTAAAGAGGTTCGCTCCTCAGGTTTTGAGCAGATTTTTGTCGACTATTAAAAAAATATTCTAAATAATATTTGTTCTTACAATGAATTTGAATTCTATAATGCTAATTAAACTATATTTGATTAAAAAATTATGATTTAATTCCAAACCAAGGGCATTAAACGAGGAACTATATTTTGTCGCGGAAGGCGTTTTTAGAAGAAAAATATCATTTTTCCCATTCTGAAGTATTCTGTCAGTATTGTTAAAACTTAAAAATTTGAATTCCTATCTTTACATGCAACTTGCAAACAAAATAATTTTGTGCAGTGAAATGCTCTATGTTGGTCCTTAATTATATATCAAGTTATATCATCATATTTGGCAAATATATTGTGAAAGTCAACAGAATAAAATTAAGCTTAAAATTTACACTATTTTAGTAATATCTAAATATTAACATTACAGACCCCACTTTTTCTGTCATTTTCTAAATATATAAGATAATATTAACCATAAAAAAGTTTCATCAACTTGTTTGTCAATTATTTACCTTGTTGTAGAAATTGCTCATACGTAGAACATGCTATCGCGTATAGAATCAACTGATATATAAAAATCCGTATGCAGGCGACGAAGGTATATTGCTGCATAAGTTAGGGAAGTTGACGATAGAAAAGTTAAAGCCATCACGTTTATCATAGAGCTTGGTTGTTAGATTACCATTAATGTCTTTTCAAGTAAAATATCCAAGTATGAAACAGATGTGAGACTCTGTGGTATCTTTTATCTCAAGATCGCCAGGGTATATATTGACATATATAGGAATAAAAATTACCCTTGTTAATTGACAATACGTCGTCGATATACCGGTATCTTAATGTCGAGTTGAAGGCCACAGCTAGTGTTTTCATCTTTTCAAGCATAAGATTTCGCCCAAATTCTACTTCATATGAATACAAAAATAATATGAAAGGAAAATCTTTGAAAAATCATTTCTGTGTTAAAACTTAGAAGTAATTACAGTGATATTCTTAATTGCCCCGTAGTGCTCCTTGTAAAAGGAGTTTACTACCTCCTTTTTTGGGTTTTTTTAATTAAGCAATGTGTGTAAATTTTAAAGATGTTCTTGACAAAAAAAATTCCAACCTCCTCAAGTAAGTAAAAGTTAATGAAAAAAATAGAATATTAAGCTTTCCTCCAAACCAAAGTGCTTTAATATGAAAAGAAAAAAACAATTTTTTCAAAGTACGTAATTTTTTAAAGTGCGTTGTAACATTGCATGCGTATACCTTTTAGAAATTGAGAGGAAGACATAATCTCTGCATGTCATAACTGTTAAGAAGTTTTCTGGTTTTCTGATCTCATTTTATTTGTCGTCTGTCCGTCTGTCTTTCAAATCTTCACATTTTGAACTACTTGAGCAATTTGAACCAACCTTGCCACAAACCAGCCTTTGGTAGATGGGATTAAAGTTTGTATAAAGACAACATCCTCTTTCAAGGGGAGATAATTAAGAATTAGTGACAATTTGGTGGTGTCATTTAAAAACTTCTAACCAAGTATTAACCACTGGATCCAAAAACTATAAAATTTTCTTGACAAAGAGTAGATTAAGTTTGTACAAATTATGATCCCCGAGGGAGGACAGGCCACATGTAGGTATCCAAAGTTTTGGATAGAAATGTGCAGTTAGGGGAAAAAATTTATTTTTGTTCAATTATGACCTTCAGAAGTAGTCTTGGACCGCAATAAGGGATCAACATTTATATAGGCATCAAGAAAAAAAATGTTCAAAATTCTTCTTCTCACGAACATCAAGATCATGATTATTTATCATATCAATATGGTAACATTCTCCTCAACGAGTAGTGTCGATTCAAATTGTGCAAATCTTTTTTTATGCCCCAATTCACGATTCCCCAAAAGATGATTAGGATACTGTGTAAATGGAAGAGGAGTTTGCGATTGAGGTGAAGAGTGTGACAGAAGGACGGACGGACCTAAGAAACAACTATATATCCGTACTTTATTTAGAACGTGGGGTATATATTATTAATAATAAATATGTACTTTCATTATATGATCTACACAGCTCTGCCCTAACACCAGAGCCACCTTCCTGGGGCTATGGATTTTACTATTTAAGTAAAGGGCTTCTTGCTTATCACAGTCATTTCATCAGTTAAATGTTCAAGAATGAAAACGAAGTTTTTAGATTCCATTAATTTTTGTGGTTTTTTTCCCATTGATGCGATATGCTCAAATTGGTTGAAATTGGTTCAGCAGTTCAGCACTTCAGAGAAGTGGCTAATGATAGTTAAATGTATAAACAGTTTTTGGGAAGAAACAAAACAAAACAAATTTGCTTTAAAAACTGTAATTTACAATAGAAAAAGGGAATAATTGAAACATTTATTTCGTAATTAAAGCAACTGACAGAAAAGGCATAAAATAAGATGACCATTTTCTTGGGTTTATCGATTTCTTTCCATGTCAACTTGAAACCTTCAAAGAGAAAACAAAATTTAATGCAGAGCAACTTTTTTTTTGAATGACAGAAACAATAATTCTTTGGAGAATAAATTCGTTAATTTCATTGTAAACAATTATCAGCGAAATTAGTGTAAAATAACATTTTCAAGGGATCAAATTTTAGAGTTTTGAGGAAAATTTTTTGTTTCATGGGAATTTTATTTCACGTTTGAATAATTGTAAAGTTGTAATTTATGTGAAAAAATTGCATTTCGTGGGGGACATAAAATCTTGGGTCTCTTCATACCTTGAAAAGCGTTCGCTTCGTGATCGGGAGGCCCGGGTTCGATTTTAGTTCGCGGCGCCGCGTCACACCTTAGACATAAACATAGGTAGTGACTGTTCCTTTGCCAAGCGCTCGGCACTAGAAGTGAAAGTCATTGGTCTTTCGGATATGACCTTAAAACGTAGATCTCGTGTTACGGTAGGCATCGGCACGATAACGAATCCTTACTCCTCAATTGCCCTGAGTGCCGAGTATAGGTCAAAATTTGAAGCCCTTCATGAGCATACAGTGACGTCTCTGTATGAGTGCAAAATTCTCGAATGGGACGTTAAACAATAAACAATCAATCAAACAATTATACCTTGAAAACCACGAAATTTACACCCCAATGAAAATTAGTGATTTCACAGTATACGCCAAACTTATTATTTATGCGACTTAATACTGTATACAGTGTTATTTTCGCCCTTTCACATTGCAAACAATTTTGCCAGGTTTTATATTCGCCCAGTGGTAATTTTGTTTCATAAATTATACCGTTTTCTTTTAATTCGCCCCGTTTTAAATTCGCCCAAATGAGGCTAGGGCTATATGGGGGAAAAATTAACCTGTATACAGTATATTGAAAAGAAATATAAATTAAATAATACCCTGTGTCCTCTTCATTGGCAGACTAATAAGTCTACGTCAGGGTTGTTATATATGCTCATTCTCATATTCCCACCACAATGCTGGTTTTTATTTCCGGCGCATTTAAAGTTGCATTCTCCCTCTGGTTTTCTATCAGAATGTCGAAGAGTGTTTCCACAGAAACACCAAGTGGAAGCCTACAAGGAAATGACAAAAAAGTTTATGGCGTATTCAGTGATTTCCAGTACAATTTAACATATTTATATTTATTGCATGGATCCTGCGGTCCACGCAGAAAATAAATTAGCGAGATTAAATCACATGCGCGAGAATGCTAGAGAGTTCGCCCCTAAGACAACTCTCCTGTAAATTTTTTCGCCCTATTCGAAGTAGAATATGCTAATCATTGGCAAATCTTGTTTTTAAATCTGCATATCGTATTTAAATATTCATTGCAGATTCTGGTTAGAGCGTCTGCTCTGGAGTCGCAAAGTAAGGAGTCAATCCTTTCGTCGCGGGTTCTAATCCCACTGTGGGACAAGGAGACCGGTCCTTCGGATGAGACCATATAAACCGAGGTCTCGTGAAGCAGGTGCTGGCATGAGAAAGATCTCTCACTGCTTAATGGCCCTGAGTGCTGAGTGTAGGACAACATTTGTAGCTCTCCACCAGCAAGTGGTGATGTCTCCATATGAGTGAAAAATTCTCGACAGGGACGTTAGACAACATACAATCAATCAATCAATCAATCATATGCATTGATATACAAACAAAACATTGGCTTTATGGCACAAGCAGGCCTGTAGCAAAGGTTTTCCATGTGCGGTTGGATGGGGGGGGGGGGGGGGGGG
>PRKT01000152.1:1063346-1073379 GCA_003671525.1 Saccostrea glomerata | reverse complement strand
GGGCTGGGGCCATCCAAAAAAAAAATACTGTAGATTCCTAATTATACGCGAGGAATTAATTATCGCGTAATTTCACCAGAAGAAACACTCGCGAAATAAAATTAGTCGCTTTTATTTTAATGTTGCTGAAATTCATGTAAATTCTATTGATCAAGCGTCAATTCGCGAATTATTCTCGCGATTTGAAGTTAGAGAGCCGTCTCGCAATAATAAGTACTCGCAAAAAATAAGGTACCTACAGTAATCTGTGCACTACAGAGCTGTGCTAAACGTGTACCATCAGATATCTTTTCCAATGCTAGGTTTCTTCCAGAACAGATATCAAATTCCAACTGTTATGCATTACATTTATCAAAATAGCACGGTTTTTAAAAATAAGACTAAAGGCTAATCGGAGATAAAATTGTACAAGTTTGTGAAAGTACTATCGGTCAAACTAGGCAGATCATTGTTTAAATGAGAACGAACCTACATGAATATTCACTAAATCTAGAATTTTTCTCTAATTGAATTTCGGTTGGAAACACATGCATATGGTCTACGCATTGCAGTTCTTTTTTAAAGGACAGCAACTTGTATTTTCTCTAATAAAGTAATGTACCTGGACGCCAAAGAACTGATTATATTCATCCCAACATATTTCCTTGCACTTTTCAACAGTCATGCCTTTGCTATTTGTAGATTTTCCACCAAGTATTCGGTACTGTTTGTCTAGGTAGCATCCTAAATAGTCTGGGTGTCTAAACATGCTCATTCTCATATTCCCACCACAATTCTGGTTTTTATTTCCGTCGCATTTAAAGTTGCATTCTCCCTCTGGTTTTTTAACAGAATGTCGAAGAGCGTTTCCACAGAAACACCAAGTGGAAGCCTGCAGAGAAATGACAAAGAAATGTTTATGGCTTACTGTAAACCAACTTTTATTCGTGACGACTTTATTTCGCGATTTACCGGGGTTAAACTAGTACGCGACAATTAATTTTCGCGATGAAGCTTTTTTTGATCTGTTGACAATAGACACAGAGACTTCCAGAACTGGTTTACGGCGAGGAATATTCGAGATGAAGAGGCTCTCGCGAAATTCGCGAAAATTTCTCGCACGCGAATAAAAGTTTGTTTACAGTATTCAATGATTTCCAGTACCTTTAAACAAAGTTATAATTATATCCTTTGATCGAAAAATCCCGGGGGAATATTGTTTTTGTCCCATCTGTCTGTTTTTCTGTTGTTTTTTTTGCTGTCAACTATAATCAAGCCTTGGCCATAACTTTTGATAATTTAGAGGTAGGGTTTTCATACTTAAAGCGTATTCATTGTGAGAAGACCTTTCAGCTGGTATAAATATTTTTAATCTCGACCTTGAGTTTGACCTACTTTTTAATAAACTTTATCCTTGGTCAGAACTTTTGAACAGTTAGAACTAGTGATTTCATATTTCACAGGTGTATTTCTTGTAAAAAGACCTTCTTTGCGTTCTAAAACTTTTGACCATGACCTTTAATTTTGGAGTTTTGCATGCAATTGAGAGAATTCAACCTTCGCAATAAGCTTCAATTCGGCTGCATCAGTGTTTCACAAATACATCATGTCTCTAAAAAAATTATGTACCTGAACGCCGTAATACTGAGTATTTTCAGTCCGACATATATCCTCGCACTTTTCAATAGTCATGCCTTTGCTATTTGTAGACTTTCCACCCAGTATTCGGTAGTGCGAGTCTTGGTAGCATCCTATATAATTTAAGTTTGCGATTTTGTACATGCTCATTCTCATATTCCCACCACAATTTTGGTTTTTATTTCCGTAACATTTATAGTTGCATTCCCCTTCTGGTTTTTCAACAGAATGTCTAAGAGCGTTTCCACAGAAACACCAAGTGGAAGCCTGCAATGTAAAGACATAGATAAGTTTATGCCTTATTAAATGATTTCCAGTACAATTTAACAAAATTATAATTATATATTTTTTCCAATGAATTAATTTACCTCGAGGCCGTAATAATGAGTATTTTCGTTCTGACAAATACCCTTGCACTTTTCAATAGTCATGCCTTTGCTATTTGTAGACTTTCCACCCAGTATTCGGTAGTGCGAGTCTTGGTAGCATCCTAAATATTCTGGGTTTGACAATTTGTACATGCTCATTCTCATATTCCCACCACAATTCTGGTTTTTATTTCCGTCGCATTTATAGTTGCATTCTCCCTCTGGTTTTTTAACAGAATGTCGAATAGTGTTTCCACAGAAACACCAAGTGGAAGCCTGCAAGGAAATTAATGACAAAGAAATGTTTTTGGCGTATTCACTGATTTCAAGGACAATTCAACAAAAAGTTATAATTATATTTTCTCTAATAAAATAATGTACCTGAACGCCATAGAACTTATTATTTTCATTCTGACATATATCCTTGCATTTTTCAACAGTCATGCCTTTGCTATTTGTAGACTTTCCACCCAGTATTCGGTTGTGCGAGTCTTGGTAGCATCCTAAATAATCTGAGAACAGAAGACATTTTTTTTTATAAATATATCTGATTTATATTGATTTGAAGGGGATGGGGGACCTACAAAAAATCCAACGTACCAAAATAGCTTAATAATAAATAAAAAGAGAAGATAAATTGATCAAGTTCTAAAATTCTGTTTCTTTGGGTTTGTGTGTTCAAAACTTCCCTCGTTATCAACTTTTTTCTACATTAGACTTCAAATTAGTTGACCTCAATTGACTATACTGTGCAAACGAAAAGGTTGGAGGACGACCGGACTTGTAATGTTCATTTTCTAGCGTAAAAAGGCTATGTCTGAAAAATAATTGGGATGGGGACAGACCCCACGTGCATCCCCTTCTCATGTCGCGTGCCTGATTACAGTTGACTTTTCAGTTTTCAATTTTAAATGTCCTGGTCTACTAATTTTTACGGCATTTAAACGCCTTTTGGAAATATTAAAAAACACTCCGATCATTTGTTTTTAAATCTCAAGATGTCTCCCATCTCTATATCCTTTTAAGACGTCTGCTGTAAAGAACAATCTGTTTATTTTAAGTGGCCTAGATATGAGCATAGGCCTAAATTTGCAGCCCTTCACCGGCAATGGTGACGTCTCCATATCAATGAAATATTCTGGAGAGGGACGTTAAACAATAAACAATCATGCAATCAATCAATCAAAGGGATTTGAGAATTAGTCGGGTGTGGGGAGTTCATTTTCTGAGAGGAAACTTAGATTTACATGAAAATAAATGAATAAAATCATATGTCATATCTACTTTTTGTGGTGTTATGGGCCTAGATTTGTACGACTTTGTTTTAATCTCTCTGATGACTTTTAAATTTTTTTAATTAAGCATTTGTGTATAATATAATGCAAAAAGTAGTGTCCATGTAAAGCTTCATGGACACTTAAATAATTGTGTTTTCTTCGCTAAAATGAAATCCGTCATTGTTATCCTTTCTTTGATACATAAGAAACAGGAATATTTGAAAGGCAAAATATACAAAAGATAATCACACATTTAAAGCTTGTTTAAAAAAAAATGATTGATACAAAGAAATTTCGTACCTGAATCAGACACTGCTCCCGAACTAGCAAAGCACACTGAAAAATCACAAAAAATTATTAAGATATTCTTTATGTACTGAGCCAGTACTGAAAGACGTAGTCAAAATAAACTCAAATTCATGCTATATTTCTTAAATTTCATTCCTACATTCTAAAAAATGTAGAGTTTTAAAACTAACATTATTTTTTTAAATGAATATACAAAAAAAAATCAGAGGTGGGACCAAATGCCATGGAGGAGTGAGCATCCCCTACCGACCAGTCACAGCTGCCCTATGCGTCTTCTCATGATCGGGAAAAAAACTGAAAAATCTCTCTTCAATTCAGTGTGTAAATAAAGGACTAACAATTATCGTATATACTCGCCTATAAGTCGGTCCGCCTATAAGTCGGTTGCATTTTATAAGCTTATATATCATAGGACTGACCTCATATAATACCATTCATTTCATAGCTCGCCAAGTCGAACATAGAGTTTTGGACCAGAAATTAACTCCCAAAAATCCGACTTATAGGCGAGTATATACGGTAGATGAAAAACAACAGTCAGCATTAGACTCAATGATAAATTGTATTTGGATGAATTCTTTATTCCTCGACCTTAGATCTAGAGCAGACCATCTTCCACTGTGACACGCCGGCGACAAATAGTGTTCATTATTAACAGTTCTTTGTCTGAACAGATATCTATAAGTATCCGAAAGTATTGCTAATCTGTCTAAATAAATTTCTGATTCGTCAGATCAAATTTCTAATTTCCTGGATAAAATCTAATTCGTCTGGACAAATATGGAATTTAAGTTCGAAAGAATTTAATTCTTCTGAAAGAATATTAAATTGTATTTCAAAGAGATTTATTTTTAGGATAAAGAGAATATTTTTAAGAATTGTAAAAGTATATTAGCAAACGAATTTCAACTTACTTGTTTTAAGGATCAGGACTATGGCCAAGATCTTCATTTTGCCTCTATCAACAATCCATTTCGAATGCATGCTTTTATAATTTCCCTCCCTATTCCCCAACCATTGTTTCCACCAATTAAACTATTTACGACTACTGTACATTGTAACATCTGTGAAAAATTCAGATACTGGACTTCAAAAATATTTACCTTTTAGCTGAACCATATGCCAATTTAATTAAGCATAATTCCAAAACACCCGCTTTAAGAGTAACTCATTTGTAGAATACTTATTTTTATTGTCATTGGAGAGATAGTGTCCTTGATGAGAACTAAGTTCAAAGTTCAAATTTGTGCAGACAACAAAATTAATGCAGAAAAAGTCGTTAACTCCATTCACAGAAATGTAAACAAAAATTATTTTTATAAATCAAAAAAAAGCTAATTAAATTTATCTTTAGCCTTATGCAGTATCCTTTGGATTTTGAAATCTAATAACATTGTTTTTCTCTGACAAGCATTGCATGTCTACATGTACTTCAATAGTTGTGATATTAATTCTCGCATTTGTCTAATTAACTGTTAATTTCTTTTCCAGTACCAAGAAAAAGTATGCATTCATAGTGCATGTAGGTACTTGTGAACATATCTTACATATAAATCTTACCTGAACTTTCTAATAAAAAGAAAATTTGGGCATATTGGTGTTACCTTGGTCTGTCCGTCCGTCTGTCTTTCACATTTTCTTCTTACCAAATCCTATCTTTTTTAATAATTATTATTAATCAATCTTTTGGAATATGATAGGTAGTATGCTGTAGATCTGCAATCAAGTTTTGGAATTTAAATTATATCATTCCAGGGGCAAAATGAGGGTAAAATTGATGTTTTTCCTACTAAAATCCGGTTCCCAGAACTTCTGGGACATTTTATGCAGTAGCCTAGTCATCTTTGGGAATAGGATTAGTGTCCTACATGTGTGTAATAAGATGTCTGGCATAATCATTTTCACCCTTAGGTAAAAAATGACCATTTTTATGCAATGCATACTAATTCCCGAACTTTTCAATTTTATGCAGTAGCCAAATCTTCTTTTGGAAGGCGATGTGAAATACGATTTCGGCATTTATATCTTCACTCAGAGGGGAAGGGGCATAAAGTTCTTGGTTCTCAGAAATCCTCTTACATTTTATACCGTAGCCTATTCATCTATTGGAAGATTATTGTTGGAGTCCTTTGGATGTGCCAAATGATTTTGGAATTTTCATTTCCACACTGGGTGTCAACTGCTGTTCAGAAATATTACTCTTCCCTATTTTTTTTTATCCACTTTTTGTACCATGGCAACATCATTTACGGAAATCAAAAACTGATATATACTAAATAATTTACATTATTAAAAGCTGAATTTCTGAATCATTAAAATTGAACCAAAATTATGGCAGGAGTAGCAGTTTGAATAATTTCACAAAAATATTTTTACTGACCATCGAAACAGTGTCCAAAAAAGTCAAAACCCGATAACACAATTATGTAACTAGTTTAGTCTATTTGTGATCCAAGTTTTAATAAAAAAAAAAACTTGCATATTCAGTATTCCTAATGAAATCTGTGGAGATAACGAAGAGTTTACAAGCTCATTAGTCCATTAAACATTATAAAATAGGAGCGGCGCGAACACAGACCTCCGAAAATGAGAGCTAGGGTTCCATATAGGGAAGAGAATCGCCTGTCGACAGGTCACACCCGCTGTGTGCTCTATGCCATCTCAGTATGTAATTAATGGCGTAACAATCAGTATGATAAAAGCCATTTAGCATTTAACTTAATGATAAATTGTATTTGCTGACAAAGTCATTGTATCGACCATAGTACTTCCAAATAATGATTTTAAAAGAGACTGCTGATAGTCTTGCTTCATCAACTTGTTCGTCAATTACTTACCTTATTTAAGAAATTGTTCATACGTGAAGCATATTCTTCCGTATCGAAGCAACTGAGAGACATAAACTCAGTATGCGTGAGAGGAAGGTATATTAATGCATAACGTAAGGGAAGTTGACGATTGAAAAGTTAATTACGTTTATCATTAAGTTTTGTTGTTAGTAGTTGCAGAACTGTAGCTCTCTGTTTGAGAAAATTCGGAGAGACAAAGCAGGGAGTTAAAGATTCAAGTGGTGTAAAAACCTTCGATTTACACCGCCGTTTTTGGTCGCTCACTTTTGGCAGTTTTCTTGTATTTTATGCTCTCCCTCTCTTAAGAAATGTTATCCGATAATTCATCATATATTTTACTCTTTTTTGGGCAAAGTGTATGGTCTTTGAAATATATTTTACGCATGATTTCCAAGATAAACCTCGAAATGGAAATATTGTAAAGCATGGCATTTCTTAAACACCAAGGGCTATTTGGGAATATGTAACATGTAACATGTTAAAGGGTAAATAAAGTGTCTAGAATAGTTGTGAAATACATGTGCAATTACCGAATATCATTCTTTAAGCGGGAGAAGCTGCAAACTTTTTTATATTATTCAATAATTTTTTTGGCCCAATAGATATCAGAAAGAAGGAAAAAATAGGAAAAACAGAAAATACTTCAGGTTATAGTTGTATGCAAAATTAAAAAATTTTCTAGTCGCAAGTTCTAAAAAAACACAATATTTCAGAAGCATTTTATTCATAAATTGTTTTCAGAAATGTAATGCAATGTCACATAATTCTTTTTTGTTTTGTTAATTCCGTAAAAGTCTCCATTGGGGTCGCGTATCCTACATGGCACTTTTAAATGAATAAGTAATGAAAAACAGCAAACCATGCTAGAGGGTAGAATTAAGAAAAAACAGATACATTGTACTTAAAAGATTTTCTCTCGCTACTATCTCACTCTTTCTCTCTTTCGGTGTGTGAGGTGTGTGGATGTGTATTGGAGAGAGAGAGAGAGAGAGAGAGAGAGAGAGAGAGAGAGAGAGAGAGAGAGGTTGTTATTCAGTGTAAAAAATGTAAAAAATGTAGTTTTCATCCTATTGTTTTGATACAAAAGCATTCAGTTCATTTGATTGATTACTACTCAGAGCAAAAAGAACATATATCTATTGATTATATCAAATGGGGGTCAAAAGGACATATATCTATTAATATCACTTAATGAAAGTCAAAAGGTCATATATCTATTGATTTTACTAAATGAGATATATCTTTTTTTTTTTCTTATATGTGAACAGATACTTATAGTATAATCGACAAAACGATACATAAATATTATAGCAAATGTAAAATGTCTTCAGCGCATCAGCTGTACCCAATAAATACATGATGCAGATAAATATACCTGTTTGAAAACAATTTAATATTTAATTACACAGCTATATCTTTATATTAATTATCTGATACTTGATGTCAACATTAGAATAATGACAATATACGCAGTACGTGCAATACATTATAGTCTTCCTCTTATAGGCCCACTAAATATATTTACAGTAAAAAAAAATTTGAATTCTTTTTTTTTTGTTTTAAACATATTTTATTGATAAAAAGTTAAAAGGAATTGGACACAAGTTCCAAAAACTTTAATAGTCCTTTTCCATATATAAAGTCTAAATAGCAATACAACATTAACAAAATTTTACAATAATATACGAGAGTTGCTCAATAAATAATGTTCTCGGTGCTCGAAAAGAAACAAAAATCGTTTTCAATGATTAAGTCTTCATAATTTTACTTTAATATATTCTTTTCATAAAAATACATTTTTATCCAATTTCTGAATGTTTTTAGAACACATTTTTAGTATGACCCTTCGTTTACTGGAATATAGCAGATTCTATGATTTCCTGGACTTGTATCTTCTCACCGAAATGTGATTATTCAAGCTTGGAAAATGAAAAAAAGTCAAAGGGTGAAAAATCTCGCGAATACTGTTAGTGTGACAAATAATTAACTATAATGTATCTGTTTATCCCCAAAAATCCTTCACTTTTCATGGCGTGTTTTTGACGCTGTCTTGAAGAAATATAACGATTTGATTCCTGATTCTGGTTCTATCCTCTCATATAACTTTAGATTTTTTTTTTCAAGTTTGCTTTCTAGTTTTCTCCAGAAGTTGAACTGACTCCCTGAATAAGATTTTAAACATCAAGATTAGAAATATTTCAGAAAATGGCATAAAAAACTTTTTTGTGCTTTTGCAATTCTTTGCCATTCTCAGACATTGGCTTTTTTTTGTCAAGTGCATCTTATTATAAATTTGTTTCAGGGTTTAAAGAAATGGATTCAAGTTTCATTTTCTGTTTGAATTTCAGATAAACGTTGATGAATTCAATTTTTGATTTAAAAAAAAAAATGATTAGATATTTTTAGACGCTGTCGTTTTCACTCATTTTTCAAAGCATAGGGTGATCATTGAGAACTAAGGGTTTGGGGTTCCGGTAATGGCGGTGAGCAAGACGGACGTTTGGTAGACGGCTCCGTAGAGACTGGCAATATTGGTGTAGTACCCGCTTTTTACAGATCAAAAGTATGTTTCTATTTTAGACACTGAAAAAACTTCTACTTTTGTGGGTTATTATTGTTATTTGTCGTTTGTGGGACATAATTTATGGAGAGTTCCGTGTTCGAGTAGTGCACGTGAAAAGTGTTCATGTGAATCAGTTCAGTGTAGTGTAGTGTTGTGCAGTAAACAGATTACCGGTGCTTGAAAAGAAAACTTGCGGTTTAAAAATGTCTGTCAGCCAGGGTAAAAATAAAAGGTCTGGAAATAGGAGTGTATCTGCTAATGTTAGTATTAGTGATGATACAATCGGTGAAAAACAGTCGGAAAAACAATCAGAAGGTGGTGAGATATTGAAAAGTATATTCATTTGGCGGATCTTAAATCTTTGAAAAAAAAGCGTCAAAAAACGGTAAAAAATGATGATCTGAAAATTATTGTTAGTACCATTGTGAAAGAAATCATTTCTGACCACAATAAAGAAATGGAGGTAATGTATGAAGAAAGAATAAAATCATTACAATTAAGAAACTTTTGATAAGCAAAGATCCGACATAGAAAAACTGAAAACAGAAAATAATGAACTCAAACAAATTGCCAACTCAGCACTGGCCAAATCAAATTGGAACGAACAATACTCGAGAAAAAATAACATTAAATTACATGGGGTGAAAGAAATTAAAGGAGAAAATGTCATGGAGGTCGCACAAGAATTTATTAAGGGAAACACAGGGGTGGAAGTTCCGGAGAGTGATATCATCGCTATACATCGTATCCCGGGAAGACCGGGTTATCAACGGCCAATTCTGATGAAAATGAGAAACAATACAGCCAAAACCAGGATTATGATCCATCGGTCAGCCATGAAGAAAAACACGGATTCTTCGATCGCTTCAGTGATGATGTGACCTATTTGAACAGCAAACTGATAAATAATCTACTCGAAAACCCCAAGATCAAGGCTGCATGGTATTTCAACGGGCACATCTATGGCCAAGTGGGTGAGGAAAAGGTGGTGTTTGACATCTTTGACGACATAGATAAAAAAATAAATCCTAAAGAAGACCAGGAGTAAAA
>PRKT01000152.1:954327-1023601 GCA_003671525.1 Saccostrea glomerata | reverse complement strand
GGTCCAGTCAAACAAAAATTTCCAACCCAAAAAAATCTTGGCAACGATTAAAAAAACTCCCTCACAAACAGACAAAAGTCATTATAGAAATTTTAATATGTCATATCGACTGAGTGGCCTAAATCAGCCCAAGGGTCGATGGCTGGAGTGTTGATTGGATAACATGTTGTATTTGTACTCTGAATATATTTTTAAAATATTCAATATGTGAATTCACATAATGTTTCATGCATTTATATTCATTACCCTCTCTTTAAAACTTAACAAAACCAATTTAGATCATTAAAAAACAAGTTTCGATGAATTTCATCTAATTAATACCAAAATTGTTAAAACATGATTGTATTTTTCTATAAAACTAACATTATACACCGTACAAATGTAACAACCGGTTTGATATGAAATTTTGCAATCTGGTCTGAAACGTGATAAATATGGCTATTTGGACTGGTCATTGATATGGGTATTGTGACGTCGTCCATTTCACACTATGCGGGATGTGTGTATTTACTACTGAGTAGTTGATAAAATTGTTCTTGAAGAAATTGCTTATGACAAATTGCTTTTAGTTATGTTTTGTTTTGAAAATACTCTATTGTGTACATGTAACACAAAAGGATAGGACACATGTTTTCTTAAACTTACGAGATCCTTTCACGATGTTAGTAAATACATTAAAGTACAATTGTCATAATAAAAAAAACACATGGTAAAAAATATTGAAAATTTTATAAATAGATTGAAATATTAATTAATCTAATCTTCAAGATTTTGCTGAAAGAATAAAGCAAATCATATCATTAGACAAAGGGTCATTACCTCATAGCAATAAATGTGTGTGTATCAGCTAAGGTTAGTTTTTGTCAAGTAGCAGAGTTTGGTCAGAGGTGACAAAACATACTAGAAAGACCATTTTTAACATTTAACCGTATTTTTATGCTCCGATATTCAAAGATTAGGGGTCTTATAGTTTTTGCTCTGCCCGTCAGTCTGTCTAGCTGTTTGTCTATCTGTCTGTTTGTTTGTCCGTTAAAACTTTAACCTCTTGCCCATAAGTTTTGAGTAGGTGGTGCTATGTCTTTCATATTTCAGAGGTGTATTCCTTGTGACATGATTTTTTTGGGTACCACTTAATTTAACCTCTTGACTTTGACCTTGATACTTGACCCACTTTTACAAAAATACAAATTTTTAACCTTGGTCATAACTATTGAACAGCTGGTGCTAGATCATTCATGCTTCACCCGTGTATTCATTGTGATTGTAGCTTTCATTGAAATTATCAATATTTTTGACTTTTTGACCTTGACCGTAAAGTTTGACCCACTTAACAAAACTCAAACTTTTGATCACTTTATATTACTGAGTATGTTTTTTTTTTATATTTTGTAGGTATATTATACCTTGTGAAAAGACCTTCCTTTAGATACCAACGATATGACATTTTTCCTGGGATATGGAGATAGATACTTTTGATTTTGACCTTATACTTTGGACTACTTAGAAGAAAAAAAAAACCTTTAAACTTCGACATAGTTTTTCGTGGACAGTAAATACAAAGGAATTCATATTTCACAGATGTACGTGTATCCCATGTGACAAGGCCTTCATTCGATAGCAAAAATTTTTACCTTCGGTCTTGACCCTGCATTTTGACATACTGTAAAAAATGTGGTCTTAACTTTTAAAGCGTTGGTATAAGGTTGAAATATTTCCTAATTGTATTTCTTATAACAAGGCCTCCCTCTTGGGACCTATAACTTGACGCTTTTTACCGTGACCTTCCGATTGGAGTATGATCCACATAAAAACTTTTATCTTGGTTTTTACTCTTTAATGGTTAGTGCTTGGGCGTTTATATTTCACAGGGATATTCATTGAGAACGAGTCTTTTCATTCTTTGGGTAACAACATTTTTCATCCCTTGTCGTGGAGTTTGGCTACCATTTGAGAAATGTCAATTTTTGAAAAAGGTGTAATACGGAGGCATCAGCGTTTCACAAACGCATCTTGATATGTATCTGTGTAATAATTCATGGTCAAGTTTTGAAAGTTTGACCATGGGCTTTTGAAACATATCATGACTTTATTCTGCCACCTGCTTTATTTTATATTTTACAGTCAATGATGCCAAATATACGTAATAGTAGATTTTCCATGTCCACATCTATGTCTTTGTCAAAAAAAGATACTGGATACGGTAATACGGGGGCATCAGCGTTTCACAAACGCATCTTGATATGTATCTGTGTAATAATTCATGGTCAAATTTGGAAAGTTTGACCATGGGATTTTGAAACATATCATGACTTTATTCTGCCACCTGCTTTATTTCATATTTTACAGTCACTGATGCCAAACATACGTAATAGTAGATTTTCCATGTCCACATCTATGTCTTTGTCAAAAAAAAAGATACTGGATTCATTTCAAATGACATCATTTTAATTCATATTCCTTTAATAATAATAAAATGATTTTCATTCAATCAAAATGTCAAATTGAAATATAATTTTTATTTTAAAAAGCGAATATACTAACAACAGTGAGGGTTTAATAAGCAATTTGCCTTCATCATCGGCATAGTAATTTATATCTCTCAGTTGATCGATACACAATAGCATGCTTTACGCATGTACGATTTCTAAAACGAGGTAAATTATTGACAAACAAGTTGATAAAACAAGAATATCAACAGTCTCGTTTAAAGTAAGAATTTCGTAAGTTCTATGGTAGACTTTTTTCATGCAGTTACTTAGGACATTATTTACACATGGAATTGACGACGGGTTTTTCCGTTATTTCCCGATCATGATAAGGAGCACACGGCGGGTTTGACCGGTCGGCAGGGTCACTCATCCATGGCATCTGATCAACCTCTGATGTTCTAGAGATCCGTATTTGCTCTGCTCCTATTTTTATTTTTTATAGACTTGTGAGCTTGAATACTATACTTCATCTGCATATATTTCAGTTGGTCGTTGCATTGAAGCATCTTCGTCCAATAATACACATTCTGAAGATTAGATAAAAATTATCTATGTTAAGTCTATGTCCTATTCAGAATAAAACGTCCATTTCCTGCCAACGCAACAAGGAAGTCTGATCAAGGAAGACCACTCGACACTTGTTTTTAGTTTGTGACCCAGAAACTGTTATATCAACGCACTGAATGGGAAACCTTGAACATGTCTTAAAGAAAAAAAAGGACGTATGGAGTTTCTATCTTTTGCCTTAAGGTAGAATGAACATTAAAAGAAATTACTGGAAAATAAAATTACTTTCTAGAATTTTTAGAGCAAGTTAATGTCCAAATCATTTTTAAAAGCATATTTGATAATCGTTCTGTCAGGACTCTGGATTGCATGTGTCAATGTGATAACCCTATTTTATTTTCTGATCGAATTTGAAAAGGCATCTAGAAAGAGACACACATCTTAACTTTTGACTATTTTTTCTTTATACAGATAGGGTCACATACTTTTATTTATGGATTAAGGCATGATTTAACAAACATTTCATTTTCAAAATTATTTAGTAAAACATGCAATTAAAATATAAATGCTTGAAATGCTTTGCTTTTCAAGTTTATGAAATTACACGAAGAATCTTAACGATAATACCTCGGTTGATGGACCAATCAATGTTTTAAATGATATCAGTATTGAAATAAAAATATCTGGTGTCATTCTTTAAGAAAGATATTTCTGTTTTCTTGCATGTGTTCTAAAATTACAAAGATACTTTATGACCAAAAAGTAGGCGAGAAGTCTTTTCAATGGTGCGGGTTTGGTTTGTTAGAAATGGGTTTTGATCTAAAGCAGCTTTAAATTTCTTGTTTTTTAGTAAACATTTGAAATGCATTAAGTGAAACATATGGAGATAACGAACAGTATTCCAGATCAAAAGTCAATAAAACAATACAGAATAGGAGCAGATCGCCAAACATCAGATATGAGATGAGGTGCCATGGAGGAATGAGCATCCCCTGCTGACCGGTTGCAACTGTCGTGTGTAAGAATAATAATTGAGATAAGAATTAGAACGTACTATAGGATTTTCGGAATAGAAATCTTAACGACGCTGGGGGGTGGCAGCCATTTTCAGACTATTTCGATCTCCTTTAAAAGAAGAGCTCCATATAAAGATATACAAAAATGATCAAAATTTAAAATTAAAATGTTTGAATTTTTTCTTTGTCAAATGAATGTTTACAGCTTAAGATACCATATCTAAAAAAATAAGTTAAATCTGGTGGTTACTTTGTGGTTAAATTGTTGACCCCCCAGCCTCCTTAAGTTATCAAGTCTTTTTGTCTGCAAAAAATTTTAACCTTGACCAAAACGTTTGAAAAGGTATATAGCTTCCAACTTAAAAAATGTGTATTTCTGGCGAATTCATTTCTTGGGGTTACAGCAATTTGGTATCAAGACTTTTAATTTATGCTTACTTTTGAAAAAATACATCTTCCTTCGACATAAGAAAATAACAATAGATATACCTTTTGGATTGTTGGCGCTAGGAATTTCTTGGACCTGTTTCTTTAGATAAATAAAACTTCATTAACATAATGTTAGTATTATCATTTTTGTATGTTTTACATATGCTATATATGAATTTCTATCTAAAATTATAACAATAATATTTTTTTTATTTCATTTTATTTCATATCATTAATGAATCCGGATTTATATAAGAAATTACAAATTATTAAATCGTAATTTCCTAAACAAAAATTTATTATAGTTAAATTTTAAATTACATGTAGTTTACTGTACTTAACTATTATAGTTATTAGTTTTAAAAAAAAATTCTTTATAAATATACTTTGATTTATAAGAGTGAAAACTTTGATTTAAGGTAAACCATAATTAATATTAGTACTTTTTGTTAGGGTTGTGTGATTATACATGTATGTGCAATTGATGATTATGTCTTCATTTTCGAGTTTTTGCCAGAGACAAAATTAATATCATGATTAGAAAAATATCCAAAAAACAAATTCGCACTAAAACTAGCAATGAACAGTGTAACTAGTCGGAAATGCAATTTTCTTTAGTTCTTTGTTGCTTTAAAGTATCTTCCAATAAAACGCAGACTTTAGATTAGATTAGGGATATCAATCTTCATAGTAATATCAATGTAATATTCACCAAGACCTAATGATTCCCAGCTTACCCAAAGAGGAAGTCTAATCAAGGAAACTCGACACTGAATTGAAACATACAATGTAAAGATTACTTTACATATTTGTATGCATATCGTTTTAATTTTCGAAATCTTTCTGAGAAAAAGCTAAGCATTGATTAGGAAACTTATTTTTTTTCTTCTTGTAAAATACAAAAAAAAAACCTTAACTCATCTCTACTATAGCTAGTTGGTAATTAATTAATTTCAATTTAATAAGGATTTTAGTATGTAAGAAAAATTAATTTTCCTGTCAGTTTACTGGTGTATATCTAATTGGTCAAATCCTTATATCACTATATGATATAATTTTAAGAGACTTATCCTGTTTACGGAAAAGACACAGTCTCTGACGATCATTTTGAAAACTTTCATCCCGTTGACCAATAAGGTTTTAAAACAAACATAAAACTTTAAATATTGATACGTTAAAGATTAACCTTTACTCCGATGACAAAAATTTCTACTGACAAGACTGAAATTGTAGAACTATTATTGTAGCATCATGGATGGCTATCAAAAACAGGGTCAATGACCTTCTTTAATGTTAATGACCCCTGAATATTTCAAAAAAAAAATTCCTCAATTTTTCACACTGCTTCCAATATATGTTTTTAAAAAAACACATAGAATATTTAAAAACACATAGAATATTAAAAAAAAAAAACAGGGTCAATGACCTACTTTTCATGTTATTGACCCCTGAATATTTCTCAAAAGTACCTCAATTTTTTCACACTACTTCCAATATTTTCTTTGTTAACAAAATATTATCAGTAACAATTCTCTTAGAAATTAAACATAATAAGAATAGAACATATTGCTTTATATAAATAAAAATAAGTTTTAATACCACAAAACTGTTACTAAAAATATAAGATGTAGTTTTGCAAAATGTTTTTTAAAAACACGTTGAACCTTATAATTAAGGCTTATTATTATGATTAAGTTTATGATTATTATGCTCACTCCTCCATGGCACCTGATCCTACCTCCGATGTTTAGGAGGTCCATGTTTGCCCTGCTCCTATTTTGTATTGTTTTATGGACATTTGATCTTTAATACTGTTCGTGATTTCCATTTGTTTCATTGATATTGCAGATATAATAAAATCTTAATCCGTGTTTTCTTTGAAAAAAAAAACACACACCATTTTAATATTAATATTATACAAAGGTTGTTGTCCATTTGGAACATTTTTGATATAACATATTGTGCTTTACAGCAATGCTTTTCTTTCAACTACTATCTTGAGTAAACGCGTCCTTAAATACCCCTGAAGACCTCTACACGAAAGGTTCTTTTAACGCTGATTTAAATACTCTACAATTTACATGTACAGTGGTTGAAAAAATTATTACTTCAAAATATACTAGAATCGGCATTGAAATAAAATTGTTAGTGTTTTTTTGGTGAATTTTATTTGTATAAGTTAGTTCTCAAATCGCAATCATGCCATTCAAAGATAATTAACGATCAATAGGGAGTCAAAATGAGGTAGAAATCCATCTTGTGGGATCCAAACTACGCACAAACAGTTTTATTTTGTCTTTTATAAACATTTTGATAATTTTTTAGTTGCAAATTTCTTTGATGAAATTTTATAAGCCCTTTAAATCAACTTTTTTTAAGAAAAGGAAAGAAAACGGAGACTTGCAAGATAATAATTCATAAAGAAGTTTTCAATCACAGTTCAATAGGATAGACGATTCTAAAAATATATACATGTATGCATGTGATCCCGGGTCACAATTCGAAAACGAGGCTAAACTAGGCAACTACATGTACCATCAGCAGCACGAAAAGTGGCGACCAACTCAAATCATCTATTTTGATATACCTTACACTTTCAAGTTGTCTCCAGTAAATGATACAACCGTCAAATTAGATAAACAGAATACTCAAATATAAAAAAAATGCATTGCAAATCAAGAAATTTTTCTAAGAATATAAGAATAAAGACATAAATTTCATCTCGTTGAATTTTTTTTAAACTTTACACTTTCTTACGCAATGTTATCTTCATTTATATGTTTTTTTTTGTTTTAAAACTGAGGTTGAAGTACTGCATGATCTAGCACTACCACAAGAAGTGGTACAGTGTATAAAAGTCTATGAATAGTTTTAATCATAAGAGAATCTGAGAAACAAAATATTTAATTTTTTATAAATCAGCTAATAGAAGCACATTTTCAATACAGAAAGCGTTAATTCCAAGTATTCCATTATAGATGTAAAATGAAGTCAAAAATCTAATACTTTCGCATTGTTTCTTTAATAGGGATTTCTTTTTCAGACATAAAAAAATCAAGTTCTCCTAGAGAGTATTTGACAAAATAATAGTGAAATCCTGTATGCTGTTTGAAATATGTAATAGAAGAATGTGCGGTTTGGGTTTTGTTGAGCCACTAAAATTCTTGCTTTCTTAAAGTTATTAAATAAGATCAAATATGATCTGATCATGAGAAGGCGAATTTGTTAAATCATATAGAATATGGCATGAAGGGGAACCATTCTGCAAATTTGGTACATTTCTAACTTGGACAGAAAAGGCATCAAAATCACTTATTTCAGGGGTTATTTCTGTTACGATAACTGTGACAATTAACATTCCACTTTAATAGAGATGTTTTGTAACATCCTTTGAAAATTCACATTTCGCAATACATGTCGGCAATGCAATTCATGTCTTCTACAATTCACAAAAAAGAGGGGGAAAAGTTCTCATGATGTCACACTAAGCATTTAGGAGGTTGTATGAGAGAAAAAAAATCAGTACTCTTACCGTATGTAATGTGAACAATGTAGAAAGGATAATTTTTAATTTCTGTTACATCAGTCTCTTATTTCTAATATAAAAAAAACAAACAGATCTTTATTGAAACCATACCTTGTTATTTGTTTGATTCTCAAATGTTTGAGGACAATTTTGACAATAAGGTAGTTTTGTTAGAACACTCGTCATTTTTTAAATCACAAATTCGTCTTTTCTACTTTTTTATTTTCCCCCAAATTCGTCTTTTCTACTTTTTTATTTTCCCCCAAATTCGTCTTTTCTACTTTTTTATTTTCCCCGTTTTAACCATCTCATAGATTTACACAGTCAAATAGATAATTCTGTACCAAAGAAAATAAGAAAATAATAACTAAAACGCTTCAGAAATAAGACATTGATGATTATTTAAACATCGAAAATCTAGATAACAAAACGAAACAAAAAAATGAGTAATTATTAAAAGATATTATAATTCCAGTAAAAGGTCTTGCTAACACCAGAAATAATTGAAGGACGTAAAACATATAATATAAATGTATTAAAAAACGTTTAAAGCAATCATTAATTTCTAGAGGAACAATTTTTCTATTTTTTTAATTCGACAATAACATTATGAAAATCCTCTCTGTGTCGTCATCATAACAAACACATTATTTTACTTTGTATCTAAATAAATAAGATTATTTATTTATCATAAACATATGATCTCTAATAAGACACTGGACCACTGTTCACCAATAGTAATTTCTTCCTAGTTATCCACATGTATAAACAATGAACACACTGTTTCTAGAAATGACATACTGGTATCCGAAAAGAGATCTCAAATTCTGGTTTACATAAAAGCTCTATGACATCGGGATAAACAAATATCCCTATAAAATTCCTAAACTTATACTCTCTTCCGTGTTGTCATAACTAGCAGCTGGTACGAGTTTTATGTAGGCAAGCTTTTTATTAAATATCCATAAAACCTGGAGTAGAATTATTGTGGGAAATATATTTTGTTTTTACCAAATTACAGGTATATGATGAGTAAATGTTGAGCATTAATTTTGCGTGTTTGTGGTTTCCAAAATCCTAAACATGTTAAACGTTCTTTGGGTTAATGAACATTATCACTTTTCTTATCAGTCGTTCAAAATCTTGTTGCTTCCCCGATTCAGGATTTTATTTGGTATTGATCTAACTACTTTAATAGATTGTTTTATATTTATGGAGGTATTATACATCTCCTTCTTTATCTACATGTATATATGTGCACGTACATCAGAGTCATAAAATGCAGAATAACTTATACTTTGTTCTTGTTATAAAAATAACCCGGATTCATATGCATAAAAAATCTTTATTCCGTACGAAAATTCTACGAAATTTTATGCTTTTGTATCCATATGTCAAAATACACAGATATAAATGCAGGATATTAGTAAAAGCATTTGTTTTTAGAAAATTTGTTATGAGTTCTAGTAATGGACTTTTACGAGAAGCATTGACTTCTACAGTTGATGGTTTTACTTGGACATTTAAACTTGTATCATGTACGAAAGTACAGAATTGATAATGCATAAGAAAACCTTTCTAGTGTTCATAGGTATGGTGTTAAGGGCACTAACATGTGAAGACCGGGAGTCGAGGGTAGGGTGGTTGTCGTTTTCTTCAGGGACAACTTAAATGTGCATTGAAATAACCCGTTATTTTCGTTTAATTAAAAGTTGAGCTAAATATTAATATCATAAAACAGCTACCGTACATAGCCCTAGTGTAAAAGTAAGCCGTCAACTGTAAAAGTCAGCGCTCCTCGTAAAAGTCCAATAGTATGATGTGTAAGAGAAATAGGCAATATAGGTAAGGCTAACAAATTGTGATCGATTTAACAAAAAAATATGTAAAGAAAATATAAGCATTGCCCCACTGTAAATTCCAGAGATGGGATCAGGTGCCTAAAAGGAGTAAACCACCCCTGTCGACCACGCACAACCCCTGAATACCCGTGTATTGGACAGGTAGACAGAACATTTTGTATTGACAATGCAATCCAGTGAAAGTTTATATTGCCAACAAGGTCATTAAACATGAAACGACTTCAACATTTACGAAATGCTTGCTACAAAGGAAGTTATTGAAATACTTGTAGCGTCAATTTATCTTTCAGTAGCCTGCCTCGATTTAAAAACTGATTGTATTCAGGGCAAGCTCAGGAGTAGCGAATGATTTGGGAGATGTGAACGCTGTATGTAGATGATAACGGGACATGGGGGTATAAATAAAGAAGATTGGAAAAAGAAGAAGTTTAAATGGTTTTCATTGTAATCATTATATAATCAATTTTAATTAATCAATGTGTTTAATTAAATTTACCAAAATTATATTATAGGTTAGTAAAATAAAGTACTTTTTAATGCGTCACGTCACTTTGTATTCACTTGAGAAATTAAATCAAAATGTTTACTTTGAATATTAGAAAATATTTGTAAGGGTGTAACCGAGGAAAATATGCTCCCATAATAGAAAAAAAAACAGACCTATTAGATTAATATAAAACTAAAATTAACCAAACTCTGTAATACGCTAACCAATTGAACAAAAGTTGTTTCATCATTTCTTTAATATTCATTTGAAAAATTGAGTTAGGGTCACATTATTTTTTAGTATAATATATATACATTATGTAAATATTATTTCATCGTGCAAGTGTATTCTCCACTGAATAAAAAACCCAGTCTGATAATTTACATGAATATACATTTCGTATGGTTTTCAGAACATCGTTATGCACTTTATTTAGCCTATTAAAAACTTTCAAGTATAGTGTTCAGTATACCAAGCTTACTTCACATCTTATTTGTTATAAAAACATTCTTCTTCATTTAAATATCCATTAAATAGGTCAAAAAAAACCTCAAACCTTGTCATTCATAACGTTAAAATGTGATTCTGTGATTCGTGAAAGTATAGAGCCCCTTAGTGAATAGAAAATTATGCATCATAATGAGAAAATTCGACAAAATGTCTGTCAAATTAAGGTGTTCACTTTGCTGGTTTAAAAAACCTCCACGTGAATGTTGATTCCAGTACTTAAATTAATGCTTATATTGTATATTTATACAGTAAATTTCTTGAACAAAAGTTATTTATATTTCATTATAAAAGAAAAAGGTGAAGACAAGAATCAGTGACGTTCTCATAAAAAAAATACAAATCATACAAAATTTTGAACGGGACATCACAGTCCCCCGGAAATTCCCAGAGGGGGGATCAGGTCTAGGGGGTAATAACAATATCTCTTGCTGTTGACCTATCACACTTGTCGTAAGCTATTTTTATTGATCAAATAAACGGAACACATTCCATAGTCAGTATAAAGCAGAGGCCTAACAGTTGGTATTAAACAAGTCATACTTAAAATGGCACAGAAATATACACTTTTGGCCATCTTAACGACCACAAAAGCTAGCTGACCTAAACAGATAAATCTCTGTAAAATAAGAGTATGTGTGAGCAGCTTGTCTCGATTTAAAAATTGATCGTACTCAAAGCAGGCTCTAGAGTAGCGGAAAGGTTAGGTGACATAAACACGATATGCAGGAGATAGCAGAATGTTACCGAATGAAAAGGAAAGTCGATGATGGAAAAAGTATTCGACTGTTTTTCATAGAATTTAGTTGTTTGGTGGCCTTGTCGTCTTAAGTAATTAACAAAATTAACAAAATCAATTATAAAGAAAGATGTGCCAGACTCTTTTGTGTCTTTTAATTGAAGTTCACTGGAATATGAAGAGTCGAAATTTGAATGGCAATAACTATTGATGTTTATTGAAGTGTTGATATATCTGAAAGTCGAGCTGAAGGCTACAAAAAGTGTTTTCTACTCCTCAAATAGAAAAGAAAACTAGAGGAAATGTGAGCAATGAGCTCACTAGATGATACCCCCGCCTGCCTTATGATTATAATTGTAAAGTCCATGTTTTGTTATGGGAGATGCGAAAAAAGTATCACATCAGAAAGTTAAATAGGAGGTACACAATGACTATATGTAATAATATTAAAGAATCTGTGAAAGAATCATAAAATTGTATACAGGGGTATCGGAGGGGTTGCGGATAAGATATGGGTACCCTTTAATATTATTGGAAGAATTGCAGTATCAATGTATTGCAAAAGGAAACCCGAAATATGTGTCCGATCAAAAAGTAAAATTGGAAGTGCACAAAAGAATAATGTAACACAGATTCTGTGAAAGTTTCACTGAATTTCATTCAGCAGTAAATGAGGGGTTGCTGATTAGAGATGCGTACCCCAAAGGATATCGGAAGGACTGACGGACATTTCGATCACTATATACCCTCCCGCTTTTCAAGCGGGAAGGGGGTATAAAAAGAACATATTAGACATAAAGAAAGTTTGGTTAAACGACATTGTTATATTTCTATTTAAGATAAACAGCAAAGTCAGAATTAGAGTTAAAGTTTTAGTGTTGAGATGTTTATTTCCTTACACAGAATACTCAACTGCACTTAATCTTATCTAATGTAAAAAATAATTTTTTTTTTAAAATTCCATCACTTTCACTGGTCCGATGTCCTCCAATAATTTTGTCATCCGGTGAAATCGGATAAAAGTAACAAGAAATTTATTATTATCTGAAAATATAAACAAGTAAACTGATGTATGTAAAGATTGTGCATTGGGAACTAGATAAACAAATAGTAAGCAATGTTTCCACACCACACCCCCTTTTCCTTGTCTTCAGTGTCTTAACAGAGGAAGAGAAGTCCAATCCTGTAGGTTACGTTCAGGTAAGGAAGTCGTACTGGTAAGTAACACTTCGACAGGTGAATTACAGCCAAGGAAGTTTCTGGTAAGTAAGGAGACTACAGATGATTTGAAGCTTCTGGTAAGAAAACCGCAGTAACTGTCTACGATAGCGTCGAGAACCTTCAAATCAAATGTCAGGTCTATGTCAGGTTAAATTTAACCAAGTCACTTGTTCTTGTGGTTTATGTGGAATGGTGATAATGATTTGTTTATAAATTGGAAATAAATGACTGGTTCTTAATATTTTACCTTTATGCAAGTTTGAACTAGACATCCATATATGATTATACTGTTGGCCTACACAAGTAAATCTAAAAAAATGTACATTGTTGGTTTGAATTTGATTACAATTCTAAGGATAGGACCAATACTTTTAATTAACCGAATTGTCTGAATTACAATCACTTATAAGAATATAAGATCTAGAATGCTTAACCTTCTACAAAATCTTGTTATGTAACAAGTGCATTTTATATGGCATGAATTTGATTGATCACCTTGTACTGTACAATAATGTTACAATGCAAAATATTAATTTGAAAATTCGAGTTATCTTTCTCGAATTAATTAGCTGTGCGTGTCTTCAACAGGTAAAGGAACAGGTAAGTTCATCATTTATATCGTTCTCATACCTTCGAAGTTGGCATTTTTTCCTGAGAACAAAGCAAAGTTTGATCTTTAAGAAGGTCATACACATCTCCTTTACAGCAACATGGCAGTTATCGATGACAAAATACTGCTATGACAGGAAGAATGCCATTATTATTCCATTTTTCTTTCTTATCATACGTTTTCTCACTGTATTTAGACCGACGAGCCGATATTTTTTCAGACTAACTGAAATAAAATAGAAATATACTTAGAAATGTTGGGGTATTCTTACCTTTAAACAAGAAGATGCAATTGCTAAATTGTGAACAATAATTTGTTGCTAAAAGCTTTCAAGAATTATGGATATAATAAATATTGAGAATGAAGTATTATTTTTTCTTTTCATAAAATGTTCATGCTGTTATTTATACAATATGTATTAAGTACTAAAACTACTACCAAGATTCTTCTTTTATGGTGATAGGGCAAGGACTGTGAATTAACTCTGAAGACCGATTTTATTTTCATGGGATAGCGCTACATGAATCTGTTTTCGTCCGTAGTCATAAAGTAGTCACTGTAGCTCTCCGGTCAAAATTTTTTTCTGGAGAGCTACAGTTCTGTAGCTAGTCCCTAAGAAGAGTAAGCAGCCCCTGTCGCCATATACGACCGCCGTGTTTTCTTGTCATGATCGTAGACAATTCTGTGTAAAAGAATGGCCCAACAATTTGTATGAAAACGTATCAATATTCGATTAAATAAAAGATTGTACATGTTTATGCCGACCACGACATTATATTGATCATAAATATTGTGAAATGTTGTCCTTTAACGTTACTGTTGATATTCTTATTCCATCAACTTTTTGCAGGGGCCTGTATTGTTTCAGAAACAGGGGGGTTGGGCATTACTCCATATGCAGATGCCATGAGTATACTGCTATATAAATAAGGGGAAGTTTGCGATATAGAAAAGTTGAATGCATTACCTTTATCATAAAGTTTGGTAACAATTAATGGCTCTTTCTATAAATATATATGTATATTTAAAACAGATGCCCTGTGATATCTTTTGTTTCGAGTGAAAAGGAATGCATCAACTCAACATAGGAATAAAAATAAATTTTTTTAAACATATCAGTATATCTTAATGTTGAATTGAAGACCATAGGGGGATTTGATTGAATTCTTTTTTTTATATAAATGCAAAAATAAGACTTAATTACTTTAAAACCTATACTGAATTTGTTAGATTGGTGGATGACTTGATCTGCTAAAAACTAGAAAAAATTGTCAATCGGAAACCCAAGCATCTTCTTCAAATGCAGTATGGAAAACTTGTGTGCAGATAGCTGTAACCTGTAGCGTTATAATTTTTTTTTTAAATAGTGTTACAGATCCCTTTATGCAAAAAGGTGCAAATGATGGTGCAAGATTTTCTGCACATTTTTCATCTTTGGGGAGAAGGTCTAATGCTTCAAGCATTAGTCAGTCATGCAACTACCTTTCACTCAACTCTTAACACATTTTTCAAGCAAACTGTATATTTTATTCCTTCCCTAACCCCTATAGACTCATCTTTACAGACCAATAAAATCGTTTCTTTTGGACTTATTGTCAGATGACAGAAAATTCAAAACAAGCAAGTTTATTTGCAAGTCTTTGGATTCGACTATAAAGGGTTAGTGAGGACGTTTACGATCTGCAATTTGTTGGTGACTGACATCTGGTTCTATACATGTATATAGGTCTTTACGATTCCTCGACCGTCTTCCGTGTTGTCTAAATTGACAGCTGGAACAAACTACCGTACAAAAAAATCCATTAACGTTATAAAATTGATATTTTATTTTTCCAAATAATATATTGTAACATGTGTAGGACACGTAAATTTTATTTTGTTGTTTTCAAAATATAATACAAGCCTTTAGAAACTTTTCTGTTTCTTATTTGTCATTGGGAGTCTTTTTTACTTCTTACTATAGATATTGTTTTTGACCAAATACTTCTGTGACATTTTCTTTAAAAATGTTGAAGTATTCTGTAATAACTTGCATTTTACATCAACCTACGTTAACTCAAGGGTTTGGGATATTCTAGTTTGGCTCCAGTTTATATCAGGGAGCAAACAGCGCATGTAACAGGTGCTCAGAAGATCATTTCTCTTCCATGGCACTTATCCTACATCTACAAATGAGCTCAGCAACTGACAATGAATGCAAAAGTATTATAGTCAAAGGAATATCCAAGCCCTTATCAAATGGCTATTTTATACAACAGTTAACTACATTAGTTAACAGAAGGGTTATAAGTTCTTAACATTTTAATAATAATAATACCAACATCAGTATACAAAGTATTTACTTAACCTAATGAAAATGTTATGCTATTCATCGGGATCAATGAAATCGGTTATTCAAAATAATATAATATTCCAATATTTTCTACAATCATTAAAAATGTAATCATGCCTGCATCCTAATAGTGCTTTCAGTTAATATTTGTAATAGCAGGTAGGTAGTAGGTAGTTGCATTCAATTAACATTTGTTTGCGTTTGATATTATAGGAAACGTTTATTTGTTTTGAAAATAGCCAAGAGGAATAATTATGAATATTAAAATTTATCAATGCCATCAAAAATTGACTCTGACATAAAGACAGTCGTAATGTCCGTAATTAAGAAGCATTTGGAATGTCTACTTAGGGTTATAAATGATTTTTTCTAGTATTGATATTCATGTTACGTTCGTTACTCTATTTTTTTTTTAATAACCCACTCTGATGCAGTGTAATGCATATGTATGTAAATTCCGTATTTATTTATTTATACATGTGTTTTGTATAACACTGTTATGCACTTTAAATAGCCTATTAAAACAATCATAATGATCAGTATACCACGCTTTATTTATATCTTATTCGATTCAACAAACTTACTTCCTGATTTAAATATTTATTAAATAGGTTAAGAGAACCTTAAAACTTGTTATTCAAAACGGTGCAACAATGTGATTTGTGAAAGTGAGGGGTCGCTCAATAATCAAATTATCCAAGATAATGAAAATATTCGAATAAATCCCTGTAAAAATCACGTGCTCATTTGGCTTGTTCAATACCCTTATATGATTGGTGGCTTTAGTCATTTACTTTATGTTGTATAGTTTATTTTTATCGTGCATTTCTTTGATGTAGATATTGAGTATTTCATTCTAATGAAAAAAAGGTGAAAATGACAAGCAATGGTCAATTTCATAAAACCACATCCGATAAAATTATGTTAACGGAGGAAAATGGGACCGTGGAAATTCAAGAGGTTGACTCAGGTGTCTATCAAGAGCAAGCATATCCCCTATCACTGATCATTCCATCCTAATTATAAAAAAATGTAGAGGGTGTTTGAAATGAAAGGTAATACTTAAACATTTTAATAACTTCCCCAATACCAGTCCTATTTCTATCAAAATCATATCATTCGAAATGTTTCAAACGAAAGTTTTTACTATTAAAACAAAAGCCTTGCAATTTGTATGTCGTCCACGTGGCGCAGTGGTTAGAACATCGAAGTAAGGATTCGAATCCCATTGTCAGAAGTGCAGACCGGTCTTTTGAATGAGACCGTATAAACCGTGGCCCCATGTCGCAGAAGAAGCTGGCAAGCAAAAGATCCCTCACTGCTCAATGTCCGTAAGTGCCGAGTATAGGACAAAATTTACAGCTCTCCCCGGCAAGTGGTGGTGTCTCCATATGAGTGAAAAATTCTCGAGAGGGACGTTCATCAATAATCAAACAAAAACCCCAATTTTTATGGATGAAGTCATCCGAAATTTGGCACAGTGAAGGGTTACAGCTTTTATGGTCACTAAACCAGCAATAATATTCCCGAATGTTGATACATATTGTAAAATTACTACATAATAAATAAGTAAAGTTGACGATGTAAACACCTGTGTCATGTTGATGATCATACATTGAATTGTTATTTGGTCTTTTCCCTCGACAAAAATTAAAGCATCCAATTATAAAACACGTGTGCCTAAGCCCCATGGAGCTTTTCTAAACGTATGAATCGACGTTGAATTGGTTGTACTATTGTTAATTGATAAGACGTCGACAATATATCTGAATGTCGAATTAAAGGCAACAGTAAGTGCTATCACACATGGTAGAAAAGCATCTAAATAATTCCTCTTTGCTGTGCTTCATAGGAATTTAAAAAAGAACATACCATTATTAGATATTAGTTAAGAGATTTAAGATATTCAACATTATCTTTCAAATTTGTTTTTAAAAAAGCACGCGCATGTACAACATTTGAAATAAATATTAAAGCGTAGAGATATTACAGTGATTTTTATTCTCTTTTCCACAACTACTTAAAAAAACATTATTTTTTTTCAAAATGATATTCTTTTGTTTTTAATGAAGAACAAACAACTACAATTTTTTTTAAATATAAATACATATAAGTGAAAACAAATCATGACATAAACTAACTGGTCCGATGTTCTCCAATAGCAATGTCATAGAATGGACCGGGATAAAATGCGTTAAAAGTACTCCATTCCAAAATCATACATACAAGTTAACTGAAAATTAAAGATTAATTGTTCACACTGGGAACTAGATAAACAAATAGTAAGCAATGTTTCCACACCACACCCCCTCTTCCTTGTCTTTAGTGTCTTAACAGGGGGAGAGAAGTCCAATCCTGTAGGTTACGTACAGGTAAGGAAGTCGTTTCTGGTAAATAAAGTACCAATCCTACAGTCCTACAGGGGGATTATAGGTAAGAATGTTTCCGGTAAATACAACATGGCCTATCTCTATCACAGAGCATCAGGAAATTTTACCTCAAATATGGAAGGCATGTAACTTTAAACTTAAACTAAGTAATTTGTTGTAATGGTTAATAATTAAAAATGTAATAAAATTTTTATTTTCACAATTTTGTTTTCTATTTGTAGGTTTAAAGAAGACGTATATTCCACGAATGATATTACTGATACATGTAATAGATACAGCAAAGCTAAAAATGCCAAATTGCAGATTGCTAATTTAAATATAATATTAATGAAAATAAAATCAACTATTCCTATTAAAACCCAACTTATACAATATGCCATAATTCATATGAATAAAATATCTTGAAATTTCAGTCTTTATTGAATTCTGTTTCGTAGTGCAAAAAATCAAATTAAATACATTCTAACTGTATTTAGCAGGTGCGTGTCATTAACTGGTAAAACAACATATAAAGCCATTATTGAATTTGTTCTCGAACTTTCGAATTTTTTACTACGCCCACTTAACATAAATCAAAGTTGAACATTTAACTATATATATATAAATGTAAGAGCAGGGCATACATATGGACCATAGGGCATACATATCGACCTCAGGACCTCTGTAAAACAGAAGGTGTTTTGAAGCAGTTATCGTTCCATGATAACCGAGAAAACCTGCTGTGTTTTATAACAAGGTTGTAGAAATCGCTGAAACTTCAATAACGAGTATTTGTAAATAGCCTTCCTCGGTTTAAAATTTGAACGTATTCAAAAAAATTGCTCTGGACTTCATTTGAAAGTTTATTGTATAGATTTACAAAAGAAAAATCTAGACAGCTGGTTTAAAAGGGATTTTTTTTTAAAAAGTTTGATCGCATGTTGTTTAACGCCCCCATCGAGAATTTTTCACTCATATAGAGATGCCTCCACTTGCCAGCGGAAATCTGTATCTTTTTTCCTATGCTTGGTACACAGGGCCACTGAGCAAAGAGGGTTTTTTTGGGCCAGCACCTGTTGCAACACTGGCCTTGGATTATACGGTCTCGGACACCTCCCACAACTCCTTACTTCGCGACTCTTGAGTAGACATTTAAACAACAAAAATAGTAACAGATGAAACACGCACCCCCCAAACATCAGAGGTGGGAGCAGGAGCCATGGAGGAGTGATAATTCGTCTTATTGTCGCTCTTTTACACCTGCAAACGGTTTTGCTCTGTTTTGAATTAGCCCAGACACACTTCCCTATCAGAGGTAATGTCATTTTTATTGAATCGCCTGTTTATGATTCGATTGCGACAATGGCAAAAAAGGCGAAAAAAAAAACGAGGAGAAAATTTACTGGTTACAGTATCCTATAGTTAAAATGATGTTTGTAATTTCAATTAGGTTTAAAAAAAGATAAACAAACTCGGTTCTCCCAATTTGATACTATTAAAAGGAGCCTAGCATGTAAAATACATTTATAGTAATAAATACAACACAATTAAGTGCAAACTAGTTTGAAAAAATAATTATAACCAATCTGTACTTTAGACATTAGATAAATAATTACTTATAAACAGTAAATTAAATATCTTCCAATGTTTTGTGTCAAATTATAAAACCACATGAAATAAGATTCGCTCACTTAATACAACAAACGAAATGTTTACGTCAAAAAATTAACCAATGTCATAAAGAGGCCATGGCTATTAAACTATGAATTGGATCAAGTCAGTACTAAAAAGAAAAAAAAATACGAATAGTTTTTTTTAAATGTATTTAAGGGTGTGTTTTATAAACATACCTTCAATTAAGAGAAATTGAGACAAGCGTCAGCATTCCTTTTATTAGCAGAAAAAGAATTATGTTGCAATAAAAACTTTTTTGAAATCATTATAGAAACTTTCGTCATTAAAATGCAATTTAATAAATTAAGATTGGAATATGCGTAAAATATTTCATGTATTTATCTTTATCATCAAGAACATGCTCGTTCCTTGCAGATGTAGTTCCAACGTAAAGACTTTTAAATTTGAATTAATGAAGTGACACGCTAAAACATATCATAAAGTACTAGCTTTTTAAAAGGGATTAAAGGTGTAAATGATATTTACATTGAATTTTCAATTAAGCTTGAAATAAAATATGCGCGGTTTGTTTACCTGAGAGACGAATGAATTTTTAACCACATTTTTCTCTTAAATAACTGAATAGACAGCCATTTTAAAGAATAAGTAATGTATGATTTAATCAATGACTTTAGAACTTTTCTTTCCTAAGCAGTAATATTAAATTTTGGTGCGCTTTGTGATGTATCTCTAAATGCACTACAACAAAAATATGAATTTGTCTAAACCAACACATTTGCATTTACTTATCAAGTATAAATATATTTGATGAAAAAAATCTGTTAAAATCAATATTTTACTGATTAGATATCCAGTACAAACAAAACAAATCAAACCTTGTTTTTACTTTCCCTTAAGTTTTTTGACGTCTCAACACGTTTTGTGTCATGCTTTAAAATATCCTTTTTTTTACATGCTTTAGAATATTAATGTTTTTTTCTAAATCATCTTTCTATTTTCATTTAGAATAAGACTATACATGTAAAAGTGTAAAAATGGGTAGAGTTTATATCCTTGTTTCACAAAAAATGTAACCTTAAAAATATGTACCAAGTGTACGAAATGTATGGATAACGAACAATATTCAAGCTCAAAAGTCCATTAAACAATACAAAATTGGAGCAGAGCAAATACGGACATTCAAATATTAGAGATGGGATCAGATACCATGGAGCTGTGAGCAATCCCTGTCGATTGGTCAAATACGCAGAGTGCTTTTCATGGTGATCGGGAAATAAGGGGAATTCTCCAATAATTCAGTGTGTATATATTGGCCTCAAATTTATTTGAGAAAAAAAGCGTCATTCAGCATTAGATTAAATGATTATATGTATTTGCTGACAAGTGTTTGCTCAAAGAGGGTGTTGCAGTTCTTTTGTTATTTTCCCTAAATGTGTAGCAGATTAAACAAATAATTTTTATGGTGCAGAAACTCATATTAATTTTTTTTTAAATGCAACAATGTATAAAGCACAACGAAAAACAGTATTTGGAAGCTGCTTATTGACTTCCAATTTTCCATTAAATGATGTGAAAATCAGTCTCACTGCAAAATATATAAGATTTTCCGTTTTTAAAATAGGGAATCCCCATTGTTCTGAAAAAGTGCCTCCTTGAAACAGAATAATTTTAATATATACACAGAGAGGCAGAAATTTTCTTAAAAACTGTCATTTCTAATTTTTGTTTCAAAGAGGCACATTTTTTGAAAAACGCAAAAATTGAATAAAAATTATTCTCCAAACGAAATGCAAAATGTGAACATTAAATAACACTCAAAATCTATCGTGTCCGAAATGGTCGAGTGGATATGTTGGTGGGCTTCCAACTAGTGCTTTTACCAGAGAATGTGTTCGAATCCTTGAATGGATCATTTTTGCATATTTTGTTTTTCTTATTTTTTCCCATATGTAATGGTAGTGCAATTATATATTTTGAAAGAGAAAGAGAATGTCAAGAGGTTAAATGAGTAATAACTATAAATGAGAAATGCAGGATTGAATTGTTTTCCTTGCAGTGACTTAAATCTAATGCTTCATTTAGTTTTGTCTTGGAAAGTAAAGTTATTGTATTGTTTAAATAATTTATTTTTTACATGCTTTAGTTATTGCAATTTTGAATAATTCTGGTTTCTTAGTTAGTAGCCAAGATTCGATTTGAAACAAATGAAATGTCTTGGATGTAGCACCAACAGTGTGATTATGGGACGCAGTTTTATTTCATGAAAAATATTTCCGCACGATGTCTACAGTATATCTTTTAAAATGCTGCTTTAGCTATAATTGTGCTTTTTGTTGTTCCAACCTTTTTCGTGCAAAATGACGAAAGTGCTGCAGGAAACACCCGCCGTAAACACGTTGCTGTAACTATATTTAGACATGCATAACGAGGGTATTTAAATGTCCTTCTCGATATATAGGGAATAATCGCGAGTTTTTGCAACACCCTCTTTTGTATTGTTTAATGGATTCCTGAGCTTGAGTACTGTTTGTTAACTCCATATATATTACTGATCTGATGTTACAGATTTCGGATTTTGAGAATCTTTTAATTATGTTAAACATTTGGATTGTCGTTTGATTATAGAATATGCTTCGTTTAGTGTCTATGCAAATATTTTGCGAATTCTCTGGTGGAAACAGTGACCTTGTTAATAATTATAATAACAATATTTCGTTAAATCAAATCTTTAATTACATTTATCAATTCAATTGTGAGGCCTTTTTATGCAAAAACAATTGTATTCGATATTTCTGTTTTACATATATTGTCAGGAATCTGACCATAGCGGATACTTTCTATTGCATTACTCTTATCCGCTCTGACGATAAAGGGTATACAGTCATGTATATTACTTGTGGCTCCTATCAGTCTCTGTTTATTTTCATAAAGGTCCGTGTTTACAAAAAGTTAATATTTTAACTTTTTAAGTGACAATCTGAGCTTAAGTTAACAGGTACTAGTAAGAGGAATGTTGGATATTTCTTTACAGACTTTATTATATTTATTTATAATGCTTAGCATAAAAAGGGAAAAATAATCGTTTCATACAAAAAAAAAAAACACCCTGCAATAACATTGTAAGTCCATCAGTTTATTTATATTTGTATTTTTTTGTTTAAGATGTCCGTGTTTGCTCTGCTCCTATTTTGTATTGTTAAATGGACTTCATAGAATACTGAACGTTATCTCGATATGTTTCCTGTTATATATATTTATGCTATTTTTCTCACAGATAACATCTGTTCTACAAGTAGATCTTTTGTGCACTTCCCTTGTGTTACACAGGGGGATTTTACAATTCAATGAATATTATGACAGCAAACATGCTTAAGGATGAATTAAGGTATCCTTACAAGATGAATAGGTAATTCGGCAGGATAAACAAAAACATATGTAGGTAACAGGAAACTAAGACATAAGGTTGAATGTTGGACTGGGTGATTCAAAAGTAAATGTGCTGAGGAACTGTTTAATACATTAAAATTGTTTGTTGCATTTATAAAAAATGATAATTTGTTTATCAATTAAACGTTGATCAAATATTAACAGTTAATGTTGTAAATATCAACTCGAATTTAAGTCAAACAAGATGTGTTTGTGAAACACTGATGCCCCCGTATGGCAACATAGCAAAGATTAAACTTTTCTTATATGCAAATTAATTAATTGGTACCAAAAGTAGAATATTCTCAATGTAAAAAAAATAAATTCTGCTTTTTATGGGAAAGAAAAAAAAAACAGGTCAACTTTAAATAAGGCACCTAATAAATCTAACGCTTTATTAGAAATCTGGTCTCGAATGTCGGAAGAATATACTAGAATGGTCTTTATATCGTTAAGTAAAATGATGGCTGACGTTTTTCATACTAATTAATAGGCCATTATTTACACACTTAATTGACAAATTTTTCAGTCATTTTTCGATCATGAAAAAGAGCACACAGCGGGTTTGACCGGTCGGCAGGGGATGCTCACTCATACATGACACCTGATCCCGACTCTGACGTCTTTGAGGCCTGTGTCTGTTCTGCTGCTATATTGAAGTTCTTCTATGGATTTTTGAGCTTGACACTATTCGTTATCTCCATATATTTCATCTTCTGAATACCTGTGCAGCACGATTATTTTTTATATATGACAAAACACAGGTTATGTATATCTTTAGTGTTTTTTTCTTATCAAAAATGCAATTATTCTTAATACCGGTATGCTTTTTTATTATTTAAACGTATGTTGAAATATTCAATTTATCAATTTCGTTTCTTCTTAATTTAAAGATTTAACAATTGTTTTAAAAATCAATCACAAGTTCAGGTTTCTTTGTTTTTCTCTTAATGTATATTTAGAAGGTCTGTAAATTTAGTGAATGCAACTTTTGTATGTACTAGATAACATACATTTTTTAACCTACTAGTATATGTGTTTTGTATTTGAACGTGCTGACATCTACACCCTCTCATGTTTAAAAGATAAAACTGAAGAAGGGAAACTCCCGAGAAATTTAAATCCCTCTTTCTATTCACCTTTAACGACCCAATACACAAAAGATAAACTGAGGTAATTTTCTGCGTGATTCACAGACGTGTTCCTCGGTATCTATGCCACAAAACTACGATGACTTTTTATAGATGCCTCCCACCCTCTAACGAAATTGTGCAACAGCTCAGTATGTCTACAGCATATTACAGTGTTGCACAATATATGTTGATCATTTTATTCATCGCCTTTATGAAACAGCAATTAGCTAGAGTTGAGGGCTTTCTATGTAGTTACCCTTACGGATGATGCCCACGATGATGACTACCTTTTCTTAATTTGAATGCTGAGTCATTCGTATTAACTCTTTTTTGAATAGTTAACTTTTTTCTTTTATTTAAACCTATTAAACTTTATATTATTAGAAATGTAAAATAGGCTTCTTATAACATTTTTTCTAAAGCTTTGTTGGAAAATGTATTTTTTATAAAATTTTGGAAAGAAAACTATCACTACTATTTTATATATTATAGTTTTCACAGAATTAAATGATAGGCTCTTATGAATTTTGTATCAAATGAATAATGTTTGCTACCTCCATATCCTTCATATTACGTTAACATTTACTATTTATTATGAAAACGCACTCTTATATATGTTAATTGTCGATAAAAACCTATTCTTTATTTGCATTAAAAATATTGCTCATTTGATATAATGCAAAGTAAACATTATTGAATTGTTATCAAATAAATATACCTTCCAAAAAGCTATTTTTGTCATACACATGAAAGTTAGTCATGTTTTGTTTTCGAAATTGCTCGATCCATTAAAAGTAGAACAGAAATAATATATATGTTAATAAGATTTATATATTCATTCGATATAATTAGAAAATTATCAAAACACTTGGCAAAAGCCAGAGGTGAGACCTAATTATAATGTTTTTTTAAATTTCTTTCTCCAAGACAAACACAGTCATGACGCAAGTTGAGAAACTCAGCCATTAAAAATGCCATATCTTTTCTTATCGATAAGAAAATCATCAAGTTTGCAAATTGAATTAACAATATTTCTTCTCTATAGCTATTGCTGCATTTCAATATACTATCCGCAATAGTTGCTGATGTACATCAGAAAGTCAAACAATTTCATTAAAAAAAATAAAAACTCCATGATACATTGTATTTGCTGAAAAGATCATTGTATCTACCACAGAACTTACCAAATGATGACTTTTACCGAGACTGCTGATTTTCTTGATTCATCAACTTGTTTTTCAATAAATAACCTCGTTTTCAAAATTGGTCATACGTAGAGCATGCTCTTGTGCATTGAATCATCTGAGAGATATAAATAACGTTTGCAGGCGATGACTGTGAAAGTATATTGCTTCATTTAAAGTGAAGTTGAAGATTGAAATATTACTGTCATCACGTACAACAGAAAACTTGGTTGCTACCATTAACGTTTTATTCAAGTAAAATATCTAAAAATGAAAAATACATGTTTTTGACTGGCTTATTTTTACAGATTATACCAGAGGTCTTTAAATGTGGTGAATGTTGATATTTGGGGGCACTGTAAATCACTATTTATTTGCGAGAACTTTATTTTTGAGACAATATGCTCGCAAAAATTTCATTCTCGCGTTTAATAGTATTCCTTAAGATTATATAGAACACTGACCACAATTCGTAAAAATTTTGTCTCGCTAATAAAGACTCAATGACTATCTCGCTTAAATGTGGTGTCGCAAAAATTAAGTGATCTGCATTAGTTTAGCACTATCCTGGATTTGTCGCAAACACCTCATGTCAGAGGAAAATCTTTGTATTTATCAAATAAGTATCTTCATCCATTCTCCATTTCTTTATCATTCGAATTAAATATATCAAAAAAATAATGAATAATTAATTAAATAATATAAAAACCATGCCTCTTGTGGGCAGAAAAGGGATGAAAGAGAGATTTACTACTGGATAGAAAACTTCCTCTAAGATACATTTTAGCTAAAAAGATATTATGATTTTAATGACATATATTCAGATGCTAAGCCGTTGGGTCATTTACGCCTTCACATTTCACAAATGTGGGGGATTGAACTATGCAAGTAACTGATATTACATGTAAACAAAAGTAGGTCGACAAATTATTGCATAACTTCGAGTGGATCATGTATTGCCAAACACAAAGATTTTGAAATATGACCTCGTTAATGTGTTTTTTTTTTCAGTTTAAAGTTAAACAGGAAGGAAGTATCAGCAATCATCAACAGAAGGAAAGTGGAATGAATACTATTCATGGTTTTAACTTACCAATACTATCATCTGTACATATTCAGGCATTAACCCTTAATAAAATTCGATGTTTTTGGTTTTTATATTTAAGAAAAATGACATTTTCAATTATTATAATTATCATTATTAAGTGATAAGCATGTATTATATATTTAATTACATGAACAAGTTAATTAAATTATGGCACTTTTTGTACCAAATAAAGCATAACACAATGAATACATAAAACAGTCTTTTTTGAGATGTTACACTCAATGATCAATTATAATAAATGCTATCTTCTTGATACAATTTTTAAAGAAATGTAATGATTTAATCAATGTCTGATCAAAATATTGGGTATTGCATGAATCTTATTAATCATCGCATAGCCATATAGCATATAACCTATAATTTGAGCATTTCATATGCGATCAAATATGTATATACTTCTGAATTTTATTCCATGAAGGATATGGAGATAACAAAAAGTATTGAATCTCGAAGTCCATAAAACAATACAAAACAAGAGCAGAGCAAACACGGACCTCCAAAATATCAGAGGTGGGATCAGGTTCCATGACCGGTCACACCCGCCGTGTGCTCATTGTCATAAACGAAATAACGAAAAAATCCGTCGTCAATTCAGTGCATAAATCATTGACTAACCATTGGTATGAAAAACGTCAGTCAGCATTTGACTCAATGATAAATTGTATTTGCAGACAAGGTCATTGTAGAACTTACGAAATGATGACTTTAAACGAGAATGCTGATATTCGTGTTTCATCAACTTTCCTGTCAATAATTTACCTCGTTTTAGAAATTGTTCATACGTAGAGCATGCTCTTGCGTATCGAATCAACTGAGATATATGAACTCCCTATGCAGGTGATGAAGGTATATTGCTGCATAAGTGAGGAAAGTTGACGACAGAAAAGTTAAAGTCGTCACGTTTATCATATAACTTGGTTGTTAGGTTACCATTAACGTCTTTTTGAAGTAAAAAGTCCAAGTATGAAACAGATGTGTCAAACTCTGTGGTATCTTTTATCTCAAGCTCTCTTGGATATATCGTATCGACGTAGCAATGGAAATTACCATTGTTAATTGACAATACGTCGTCGATATATCTGAAGGTCGAGTTAAAGGCCACAGCAAGTGTTTTTTTCTTTTCGCGCAACAGATTTTGCATAAATTCTGCTTCATATAAATACAAAAAAGTCTGCTAATAACGGAGCACTATTGCTTCTCATGGGAATTCCAATAGATTGTTGGAATACCTGGTTTCCAAAAACAACATAGATATTGTCAATCAGAAACTCAAGCATCTTGTTGATGTCAACTTCAGAGTACTTGTGTGTGCAATCAGAATCTTTTTAAACAAAATGATTTTGCAAATGATAAATGACCAGGTAAGTAAATTTACGAGTTCCATTTCTATTGAAAAAGCAGCTGTCAATGAAATCAAAAAGCCTTGATTTTAATTTATCCATGTGAGTAAAATAAAAATCAGAACTCAAAATGAATTCATTTATATCTTTATTGTGTGTAATATTTAACATAAACCAACTTTAGGGATTATTTGTGTTTTTGGTATTGGAATACATTTTTTCGACATTCAGCAAAATCTTCAGTATATATGTGGATTACTTTATTGCATTGTAGTCTTAATTTTGAAAAACAAAATTACTAAGATTATGTGTTTCAAAGAAGTGAGTAGAAAAAAGATTTGATATAAAGAAAGAAACATTTAAAGACTTCCTTCCTCTTTTGCAACAATACGCTAATTAACAGAAACAATTCAGAAACAAAATTTTGGAAGAACATTTATTAATAACATGAATGGGTGATACCTAATTAATTCCATAATTAAGATTGACAACATATGAACAGATAAAAATGAAGTCTTGTTAGTATTTGTAATATATACAATTGACAGTTAAACCACAAAATTACCTTGTGAATCACCAATTCACGTAAATATAAAAAAGACAATTAACCTAAATGTATATTGAAGATTTTGCTGAATGCTGAAAAAATACATTCAAATGCCAAGTATGAATGACTCAGTTGGATTTTTTTAAATTGACTTACATAATCATATCGAATTAAATTGTCAAAAAGTGTCATTTTAAGGTTATGCTTTTTATGACAATAAAAGACAAAAAAATAAGAAAATGTAAAATTCAAATAATAATAAAAGAGAGTGTAGTCTTAAAAAATTTCAAGTGAGCTCATGATCAACCAAAAAGTTTCAATTTTAAAAATGTCTTTGCATATTCATTTATTTAACAAATAACAAACAAACAAAAACCCTTAAAATTAAAATAAAAAAAAAGTATGGAATTTGATAGTAAGAATGTGTACTGTTGTGAAAAAATTCCAGAGTAAAAATCCTTTGCATATCAATTTTATAAATTAATAAAAACTTAGAACTGGAAAGTATGAATTTGTACACTCTTTAAATTAATTCAGAGAAAAATGGCAAGGGTGTATATTTGGTTTGAAAATTATAATAAACAAATCATTTTATCATTTCATCAGGTTTACGCACTAGCATGTCTGAGGATATTTGTGTTTGTCCTGTCATGACAAGTGTTGGACGATCATTTACACACTATCATATCTGAGGATTTTTGTTTTTCGTTTGCCGTATGATGTCAAATAACCCTTGCAGTGAATGTGACAGAAGGTATACATGCAGTTCCTTTAAGACGCTTTTACATGCAATCTGTCTTTTTCCTATCTCTATGTTTTAAATACTTGCACTATTTTTATTGAAAAAAAGCAGCTGTTGATGATATAAAACAACAATTATTAGAATAATAATTGTATTTATGTATTGAATGCGATAACTTAGTTGGAGGTTTCCGGTAGGATTAATTTTGGTAAAATGTGAAAATTCTTAGATACACGCCTTGGTTGATGGATTACGTGTGGTAGAAGGTGTAAGGTCACGTGGTCAGCTCAGTGAGTCATTCAGTTGTATTGTGATGACCCGCATGCTGACCACACTTAAATGAGGCACGTCTTTTTTTAAAAACCCTCCTCCACCCCTACATTCCACCCCTTAAAATGTGTATTAATGTGTCATGTAAAATCATATATTTCATTAGTTCTGACTCGATTTGTTTATACTGTTTTTATGTATTTTGTTTCACTACTATCCTTGGCCTATTTTGTTTCGATGTGCCATTTTTTTGCTAACTGTTAATATGATGTTTTGATTCTGTTTGGCCTATTTTGTTTTGATGTGCCATCTTTTTGCTAACTTTTTCATATGAAGTTTTCATTGTCTTGTCTTACATATACTTTTTTCTAGTCAGTTTTGGGGGATCAGAAATTATCATATTTTACGTAACTGCTAATCAAAGCTTGTAAATCTGATCCCCTTCTTGTTTGTTAAATTGTTCACATTTATACCGTCATTTTAATAAATGACATTATTCATCTCTAGGTAAGTGTTTTATTTGACTAATACAAAATTAGCAAAAACAAGCTGCGGTGAGCTTGCATATAAGCATAAGAATACATAAAGAAGTCTAGACTTTAATTCATCGTTGGGTACGGTTGTTTTTGAAGTTTTGTTTTGAAGCTGTTATTTTGACGGAATCTTGTGAGTTCAAATTTTCCAAAATTTCCTCGGAATATTTTAAATATCAAAATATTTACACCACTTCTCAAAAATACTGTATCACAGAACTCTTGGAGTTTCTCCTCCACTACCATTATTATTTACGTGAGGAGTAAAGAAATAGGCTTGGTTGAACATTTACAGGGACCTGCAATATATCTTTGTTTGTAAGGAATTTTATGAAGTTTTGCAATACAGATTACATACCAGGTAATCCAAATTCATTTTGATTGTTATGAATATTTAAAATATTGAAAACTGACATATGATTTTAAATAATTTTTTTCATAGATATGGATCTATGGATATACCGGTTAATTTGATTATTATTATTAGAATTAGATCCATGTTCTTCTAAAATGTATTTTATCTAAATGAGCATTACAAACAAAGAAAATGTTGTTACCTACAGTGTACTTTGTCAGCAGGTAACAGTAAGTCATAATGATGTAATCTATCGAATTCTTTTTCCACTTCTGGATTCTTGAATATAGAAGAAAATCTTTCTAAATAGACCTTCAATCGTTTAATGCGCGATTTTTTACATATATCTGATGCATCAAATTACAACGAAACTACAACATAAAAGATAATCAAAGTTATATGTTAATCCATCCCATAAACTTTCATACCTTTGATATAAATCTTATTCCTACTTAAATATTTCATATACAAACGTCGTCAAGAAAATTTAGAATATAAAGATGAAACAAGGCATCGAATATTTTTCAGGTGTAACCTTTCGTTCGTCACTCCAACTTTAAGTATACGATACAGAATGTGAAATTGAATAATTTTTGTATAATACATATGTTCAAAAATTCTACATGTAATCAAGTGTTCCATTGAGGATGGATCAAGTATTATTCATTGTTCTATGACACCCATGAGAAATTTATAAATAGTCTAAACATATTCAAGCAGTAACTTGCATGTCGTATCTGATTTAAAAGTGATAAATTAAAACCACGGCCTCATTAGATATTGCAGACCATGTTAATTACATCATGACGTATTTCCAGTCATCAATATGTTTCCCTGTATAGAATATAATGTTTGTCCGGAAAACGAAAAGGATGAGGTGACAAATGGCCCCCGGTAAATTAACAAAAAAACTGAAAGTCCAAATTTTATTCTGTTGTTCATACTAATTGTTAGACATTATTTATAGACTGAATTGACGACGGTAATTTTCCCTTTATTTCCCGATCATGACAAGGAGCACACGCAAGGTGTGACTGGTCGGCAGGGATGCTCATTCCTCCATGACACCTGATCCCATTTCTGATGTTTTGGAGGTCCGTGTTTGCTCTGCTCCTGTTTTGTTTTGTTTTATGGACTTTTGATCTTGAATATTTTTCGTTATCTCCATATGTTTCATGTGTACCCTGATTGAATACTACTTTTAACAAAAATAGGTATGTAATTTGAAAAATATAGATCTTTTATTTTGGTAGGGTATCATGTTTACATCCAATTCCCATTGAATTTTGACTCTGTCCACTCTTTGAAGCCCTTAAAATATACTAGCGCAAGTAGGTACATTTTTTTCCTTTTTGGCTGGTCACTATATTTAATTGAAATCTACCTATATGTGAAAGGAGAAAATTGTACCCAACTGCGCTCACATACATTTTTTATAAAATTTAAATTGTAAAATCTAGCTGGACATTCCCATTATGAACAGATCGACGAAACAATATTATCTAACGCAAGAATAAATTCATTTGCTAATCGAGGCACTGGTGATACTTTCTTACTGCCCAATCAGCTAAATGAGATGCGTTACGAGTGAGTGCCACAACAATACTAACTAAAGGAAATTTCATGCTTAGAAAGTAGGCTTATTTTACCTGCTTTCTGATAATTCTTTATGCATTTGAGTCACAGATTAGAAAAGACTCTACATATTTACAATTTTTTTTACAAGATCACATTTACAAACAATTGATTGAGAAATATACATACTAGTAGTTAAAAGTTTTGTAAAGTGTTTGGTGGGCAGTTAGCTATAGGTCTACACATATTCCCGAGTATCAGTTAATACAAGTTTCATGTGCATGTCTTGGCCCAAAACCATAAACGTGGAGAAACCATGCGTATTAAGTAAAAAAGTCTTGCTAATGAATAAAAGTTTGAAATGTAGAAGAGAATAATAGGTAAATTGGCCTTAACCACGTGTCTGTTATAAAATGGAAACATGTAGTCAACCAGCGTGTTTTGTCGTTCTGTCATGGGATTGGACAATTAAATTTTTCTCGGTAAGAGACCTTAGCAATAATAGCCACATAAAGTAGACTCCTCTGACATGCATATTCCTCTATTGTTTTAAGATCTCTTTTCATAAAAGAACATATTGTCAAAAACCGGGCCGAATTTTGCCGTGAAAGGGCCTAAAAATTGTAGATAATGCTGAATTCCTTATAATTAATTAAAATGTTTAAATATGCGTCTTGCTAAAATTTCCACTTATACAGTTTTCGAAAGGCGCCGTATTTATCCACATATGTTTGAAATTCAAAATCGTTCTAGATTAAATATAGTGCGTAGTTGGAAAAGGGACTCCAAATAACAGTTATGTCACATCATCCTTTAAACGTAAAGTTTGTGAATAGTGATCACTCAAAAACATTCACAATAAAAAACCTCTGGGTACCTCTGGAAACTTCAAAGACTGAACTAGGTACCAAGAAAAAAGTAAGTATTCCCAGTTGATCGATCTCAACTGCCGTGAGTCCTATGTATTGACCAGGTAGATAGAACAGAGCATAATGAATTTAGTATTAAAACAAAGGCCTAGCAATTGGTTAAACAATGAGATGTTTTTAAAGAACAAATGTCCCTGAAATGTGATCAGGTTCTGATGGACATAAAAGTTCATGTAAAAGCGAATCTTACCACTTTATTTATAAACATAACCTTTAGGTTAAAAATTTAAGTGGTTTGTGATTTCAAAGGGTTGTGTTTAACACAATAAAGATTATTAATGTACAAGTGATCAGTTTTCCGTATGTGTAGGTACCCCTATTTATCCTTTGTTGATATCAATTTCTAACTAGCTCTAAATAATTTGAGAATCTCGCAGCATATATATTCATAATAACATGATAATTATCAGAGAATGCATTTGAGTGAGATGTCAAACTAGCTTTCAAAATCCAGATATTTTATCTTAAAATTTAAAGCTTTAAAAGGGCATGGAAATCGTATAGCCCCATCTTCTTGAGAAAAATGTATTTCTTCAATATCTGGAAGTTCCAGAATTTTCACAAAACATGATTTAAGAAACACTGGTAATCATTTTTTAACGTCCTTATATTTGGTAGGTATAAAGTAGGTATAAAGAAGTGGCTAGATGCCACATGATTGAATGATGTTAATCTGTCATTGTAAAGATCATAAATTTCATGTGTAGTATACCGACTATAAGAATACCTCATCGAATCCTTAAAAAATATGTAAGTGAAGCTGATTTAAAGTTCTTTTTATCAATAGCTTGCAAAACGCCAAGTTTTGTAAAAAGTCATTGTTTAGATTATTATCACCTCCCTACTTTGAACAATTATTTTCCTGTTGTTTGAACTACTATACTCCCATTGTTAGCACAACCTTTATATTTGCTCGCTGTTTCATTAACAACTTTCTTTTCTCTTTGTTCTTTTTAACTACAACACCATTGTTTTAACTACTGCTATTCCGTTATTTGAACTATTCATATCTTTTTGTTTTATCATCTATATTCCCGTTGTTTAAAAAAAAACTTTCCCGTTTATGGAAACTACTTTTTTTTTCAATAAAGAATACAGTATGTTATATCATTATCCCAAATATCAGAATAGTTTTCGCTTTGCATGCGTCAAAGACAAAAAATGGGCTTCTTATTTGTTTTAGCTTAAATAATCCAATAAATGCTTCATTTTTTTCATTTCATGCAAGAAACTACTAGTAATTAAACCTGTAAAAAGTTTTGACTAAGCTTTTTTATTTAAAATATTGATGAATGTCTTTCGAGAATACGTTGTATTTCCATTAGTGAACTCTTCAGAATTAGAGGCGCGTCTGGTCGTCTGACTGGGACAGCATGGCATTGCGGATAATACAAAAGATGCCAGTATCAATCTAATTTAAAATGTTATGTGTATTTGTCATTCTAACTAAAGAGAAGGGGAACTAAAAGACAATTGTAAATGGACTAAAACCCTAACTTTATCGTCCATTAATAAAAATACGACATTTTTGAGGTATTTGTATTGACTTTAAATGTACCATTACGATAAATAGATACATACGATCAACAATAAATGTAAATTAATATCCTTGGCATCTCTACTCTTGATTTAAATAAAGTCCACAACAATAAAAACTTTCAAATGCATTTTGTTAGGATTTGTTTATCGACCTTCAACGTGTTGTTTACATGTTTATGTTACGTTTGTCCCAGAAATCCCGCGAGATTTGTACATTCTCCGACTTTTTCACAAAAGAGCGCACTAAGAACTATAACTCTTCAATAATGGAAATAGAACGTATTACGGAAGAGCGTCATTTATTTCTATAATAATGAGTCTTTGAGTTATTATAAAACTGCTGAGTTCTAACTCTGTCGTTAATGCATCACTCATATGCACTTCTTATGCACTCAAAACTTTCATGATCCAAAGTCCCACTTTTAACCAGCTCTCTAATACACTGTATGTTTGTGTTTCTTAACCACTTCCTTTGAAATTTCGATCATTGAAATGCAGTCAACTGAGGTTTTGTTGTCTTATACGTTTTCTCTCAAGCCTTCTAGATATGATTAATATAAGGACAATCTTGTTATTTGCTTTGAATGTATACTTTGTAATGGTTTTAATTGGGTTATTTTTGTCAGATTACACAAAGGACATATTTAAATATGGTGAATATTGACACTTTAGGGGTATTTTTGTACTATCCCAGGTTTGTCGCAAACAACCACATATCAGAGCAATGTCTTTGTATTCACCAAATGAAAGAAAGAGTGAGCAAGCTCACATACCTAACACTCCCCAAAAACTCAAAATGCCGAAAATCCCGTAAAAAATTAAAAAAAAGTTTCAAAATCCGGGAATCAATCAAGAAATCGGAATGTCCTAGTATGATGCACATCTACACTTTGTATTTCTAAATATGTGCAAAGTTTGACCAAATTCTGAGCAGAGGTTTATCAGGAGTTGCGCTGACAAACTGTGACGAAAAGTCACGAAATTCCCGGGAAAAAAGGAATCGGAATTTTCTGGCTATATTCAAATCCTCATGTTGTGTCCTAAATATGTGCAAAATTGACCAAATTCTGTGCAGCAGTTAATGAGGCGTTGCGCTGACAAAAATAAAATAGGAGTCACGGACTGACTGACACACTGACTCACTGACCGACGGACGGGTCAAAAACAATAAACCTCCCACAACTTGTTGTGTGGGCTATAACTAGTATCATCATTCATTCTTATATGTAATGTATCTTTACCACGTGAAATAAAAGTTATGAAATAATAAATAATTAATGAAAAAAATGAAAGCATACAATAATCCCTCCTCTTGTGGACAAAAATGTTGTAAGAGAGATTTATTATCGGGTAGGAAACGTCCTCTAAGATACATTGTAGATGAAACATATTTACGATTTTAAATGACATATATTGAGATGAAAAGTCGTCTGGTCAATTACGCCTACATATTTTGCAATTGTGGAGGATTGTTCTATGCTGTTAACTGATATTACATGTATATACGAGGGTTGTCCCGTAAAATCGTGGACAAGTTGTCTAGTGTAAAAAATAAACATCACTGGGTTCTGAAATTTTCACTGTTATTTAGTACATATTTTAGTAATATACTCAGCAAATTTCAGAACAATACATGGCAAAAATAAACAAATTATGTGATTTTATGCCATGTATTGTATCATCTTACGGCGTATGGAATATAACGTCAAAGCGTCTAAAACAGCGTCACGTTTTATCTTTGCTGAAAATGAAGTTGAATGAGTCCGACTTAAATTTAGGAATTTCATTGATACACATTCTTTAGTCTCCATAAACAGTCGAAGAACCAATTGGTACCCTCATGCGATCTTCTGAAGATTTATCAGTGAGTTACGGACAATATTCCCACCATTATTCAACTAATAGAAAATCTCATAGCGGCGGTCTACTATGACAGCGTCTTTTGCTATTACATTAGGAATTTGTCCGTATGTTTTGTACTCCCCATTGACTCGATCAAAAAAGACTTCGCTAAGAAAACTACTATTTCATTTGTATACTTAAGATATTGTGATATTTTTAAAATCCTTTTTCTTCTATGGTCATTTCAAGTCTCTAAAATTGTCATTACAACATCGAATTAAAACGGAACTGCTCTCCGGTGCGCCGTAACGTCATAAAACGTCGCCATTTTTCGTGTGTTGTGTTTACCACTTTCACATTTTGAATGCTCGAGAAACTGCCAAAAATTAACCAAATGCCTTAAAATTTTTTACAAAGACTACAAAATTGATTGTGGAATTGAATTAGAATAATTTTAATCCAAATATTATGTATTTAAAACTTTTATTTTGAATTCAATTCTGTGTATTATCTAATAAAACCTTGTTTTTTGTCCGTGCGCCATAGGGCAATACCCCGTGCACATTCGAGCACAATAAAAACTTTATTGTTGCCTATATTTTATCAAAAAAATTATCAGGCACTTAAATATGATGAATAAACATTTACTGAGATTTTCAGCTTAGTGCGCCCATTACTTTTCGGGAAAAACGCTTTGTCCACGATTTTAAGGGACAACCCTCATAAAAGTAGGTCAACAAATGATTGCATAATCTTCGAATGATTCATTTATTGCAAAATATTTCCATTTCTAATTTTCTTCTCTGTGATAACTCTTTGAAAGTTAGGGGGAGTTTATTTCTTGATAATTCTGTCGGAATGTAAATTAGGCAGGTCGATAGGTCAGGAGCTAAGGAGGCCTAATACGCATGCAAATCTCGTGCGCATCTGTCTCTGTGTCTGACGCTAAGGAGGCCAAATATGCATGTAAATCTCGTGCGGCTGCCTTTGTGTTTGACGTCAGTAGGCGAGGACTATTGAAATTGGCATGGAAGCCCTCTTGTTATTTAAATCTATTAATCTACATTTTTAAAGTCTAAATCTACAATTTTATTTCACAATGAAATGGAAATATAAGGAATCACTGTCTAGTTAGGAGAGTATGCCAGGGGCATCAACAATAGTGGGAAACATGGGATAATTTTAGCATAACGGGCTTCTTAAATACAATGATCTTGAAATAGAGCATCGTATATTTTGATGATTTTCAATTCAAGATTGAAAGAGATGAAAGAATAAACACTCGGCAATGGAAAGATATTGGAATAAAAAATACTTTTTTTACTCAAATACTCTATCACCTTTATATCTGAAATATTATAGGTGTTTCACTGAATACAATTCGATATTTTGGCTTTTGATAGAAAAAAACCAATCATGTTCTATTCTTATTAAGTTATACATATTTTTTTATATACAGTCATGTATATTAAGTTAATATATCAACTATGGTACTTTCCGCATCATTATACTGCTAAATGAATACAGAAAACTGTTTATTCTTGTGACATGTTACGATCTATCATCAAATATACGTGTAAAAGATATAAACATTTTCTTCCTGAAGCAGTTTTTAAACAAATGTAATTATGTTATAATTATCTTTAAAAAATATTGTTTGAATCTTTTAAATAATTGTATACATAGCCCAGTCCTGGAATATGAACATTTCAAATGATAAGAAAAAAAACATGTATAAACTATTGATTTTTATTTCACGTGAGTGTAATTAAATTAAAAAAAAATTCAAAATGAATTAATTCTTGTCTTTTTGTGTGAAATTAACGTATAAAAACTTTAGAGACTCTTAAGGTTTTGGAATTTATTTTTTCGGCATTTAGCAAAATATACAGTATAACATTTAGGTTTTCTTACAATGTAAGTTAAAGATTAAATGTATTAATATTTTTTTTTATCAAAGTCTATATTTTGGACGAAAATCATCTTAAGATTATGTGTACGTATAAAACATTTGGATAAGATAGTTTTGATATTAAAAAAAGTAGCATTTAAAGACTTCCTTCCTTTTTTGCAACAAAAAGTTAATGAACAATAAAAATATTCAGACACAAAGTCTTGGAAGAACATTTATTATTAGCATGAATGGGTGATACAATAATCAAATCCATGATTAAGATTGACAACACATGAACAGATATAAATGTAGTCTTGTTAGTATTTGTAATATAACAATTGACAGTAAAACCACAAAATTACCTTTTAGATAAACGATTCATGTAAATGTAAAAAGAGGATAAGCATTTTGTGGAAGACATCTCTCAGGTTTTAACATATGAATGATTCAATTGGTTTTTCAAATGGACTTACTAAAAGTTCAAAAAGGCACTTTAAGTCGATGCTTCTAATGACAATATTAAAATGAAGACTAGAATAATATGTATAATTCAAACAATAATAAAAAAGAGTATGGTCTTTAAAAATTTCAAGTGGACTCATGATCAACAAAAAATTTCATTTATAAAAAAAAACAAAACCCCTCAAAACTTAATAAAAATATTTTGGAATTTGATAGTAAGAATCTAAACCTTTTTTGAAATAATTTCAGAAAAATTAATCTTTTCATATTTATTTTCTTAAAAAGATACAAAAAAAAAACCAACTTAGAACGTTATAGTATGAATATGTACTGTTTTGAAATTAATTCAGTGAAAAAAAAGAGGGATTTATTGTTGGTAAGAAACAAAGAAATGGGAACGATAGCATTGTTCTCCCGCCTATCTCCAATTAAATTTTCAAAAGTTAACATATTCGATGAATTTTTAAACATTTTTCATAGATAATTAAATAGATTTTCACACAACAATACTTATTTGGGAAAACAAAGAGAGATAACTTTAAAATTTTGACAAACGTTCTGTTTTTCACTATAGAAATCAACGGAAAACGGAAAATATTTTCAAAACATCTCCCCCCCTCGTGTCACAAAAAATCCTTTTTACAGGTAATATAGAATGTTATTTCACAAATTCATACCAAAGTTTTTTGTGTGACACGGGGGGGGGGGGACATATGTTTATAGGCAAAAAACGATAAAATGCTTATTTTCCACTAATTTCAAAGCGATTTGCATATGAAACAATATATTTTATTGATATATTTATGTTTAATTTTTCTGCATAAAACATAAGAAAAATTATAACGAACATCTAGTCATTTCAAGACTACTCAAAATACGTTGATGCTTGAAACTCCGATTTCATTTGTAAATATCTTCTACCCCCCTCTTTTCAAGAGCTGGAATTATAGTTAATTTTCTGTTTAACGCTGGTATTAAGACAATTCATCAATTACCATTGAACTGTTCTTTGAATTAAACAAGATTTATTTTATGGCGAAATTGCTATTTATGTTGAAATAATTGGTTCCAAAATGTAGGCAGGAATCGAGAGTTAGCGTGCGTATTTTTTATTTTATAGGTCCACGTAAGTATCCTAATCATGAAATCTTTTTGTCAATTGTCAACTACGATGAACCTAACACAAGGTCACATTATCATTACAATAGGAAACATAAATCTGTTTTTTGATAAAACAACCATCACTGTTCTTCGATTCAGAGGTCTATATTATCATTGGATAAATTTGTTCATTAATACTACAACTGTTTGTACTTGTTCTTGTATGAAATTACCTTCACCTGGTTACGAATTAGTTAATAAAAATTTGATGTAATAATTGAAAGCATGACGTTCATTAGATCATTCTGGAGAGAATCTCCGTTAAATAGCAATCATGACCTAATTTAGAAACTTAATGGGGCATGAAGAATGTTCCTCAACGTTTTACCTTTTCTTAAAACTACGTCAGGAATAAATTTGTAGACAATGCAAATCATTAAAATAGTTACAAACATGATAAATCTGTTTACTAACGTACCTAATGAGAACATTAAAAAATAATATAAACAGACCTGGTCTAAAAAAAGTTGTTTTTTTTTTACTTTGCAGATTACCAGATTCCTCCCTCTTTAAATGTTACGATGGTTTTTCATTTCTTTTAACACTTTCAAACTTTAAAAAATAATACAGGGGGAGGACAAGATCTGTTTTGAAACCGTACCTTGTCCTTTACAGTGATCATTATCATTAACAAGAAGACAATACAAATAGAAAGCAAAAAATCCTTAAATGGTGCAGAGAACGGGAAAAGCCTAAAAAAGGTGCCTTGTTGGAGAAAAAATTCTTGTTCATCTTTTTTCACTGCCACATGCATGTCTTCAATTATCCTGAAAATGGCATTGACAAATTAAGGAAAGGGATATAAAATTCAAAATTGTATTTATTAATAAATGGCTTTTGCTAATCAAGATTCATTAAAGGACCATAAAATTTAAACTTTTGGTAATAACATCTCTACTTCTTCAGAATCAATGAGTTTCCCCTAAAGACTGTCACGTGAAGCATATGGAAGTATCTATTCACTTAACAAATACTAAACAGTATAAGTAAGAAGGATATGGAGATAACGAACAGTATTCAATATCAAAGTCCATAAAACAATACAAAACAGGAGTAGAGCAAACATGGATCTCCGAAAAATCAGATTAGGGATCAGGTGCCATGGAGGAGTGGGCATCCCTGCTGACCGGTCAAATCCGCCGTGTGCTCCTTGTCATGATCGGGAAATAACGGAAAAATCCGTCGTCAATTCAGTGCCAATAATGCACTAACAATTAGCATGAAAAACGTCAGTCAGCTATTAAAACGTGTATGTTTATTTCTTAGTTGCATTTATATTTCTCAATGCTGCAAGCAAATTCTTTTTGAATCAAATTAAAATAATCTCATTTCAATTCTTCTCTTTAATTTGCGTAAGCATCTACAGACTATATATATAGTATCATGCATGTTTGTAATAAGATAACGATTTGTGATGCAAAAATTAACTAAGTACGCTATTAATGGAAGTTAAGATAAAGTTATGTTGAAATCTTCCAAGAATGGCGAGAATTAGATTTTATTTCAGTGTAAATTTGTTACATTCATTCAAATATTTTTTACCATTCACGGAAGCTCAGTCATTAGAGCTCTTGCTCCGTGATCATAAGGTTGTGAGTTCGAATCTAGACCGCTACTGACCTAAGTCGATAAAAAAGGCAGCAACTGTTCCTTCGCCATGCGCTCGGAAGTGAAATTTGCAGGACTTTGGATGAGACCTTAAAAACTGAGGACCCCTGTCACGACAGACGCTGGAGCCATAAAGATCCCCGACTGCTCAATGGACATGAGTGCCGAGTATAAAGGTCAAAATTTGAAGCCCTTCACCGATATATGGTAACGTCTCTATACGAGTGAAAAATCTATGAATGGCACGTAAAATACACTATACAGACAATCAGCCAATCAAATAATGTTGCGTTATTTGTTAGCAAGCGAATTTTAAACAAAGAAATTTCAAAAATACAGCATTGCCAGTTTACAATCTGTTTCTGTGCAAGTTTTAAGCAAGTCTAAATTGATTGCATGCATATAAGGGCAAATAGAAGAAGGATTACGAAAACTAACAGTGATTATCCCTACATTTAAATCAATCTACAATACAACAGCATAAAGAACGGATTCTTGGAAACCCAATGGATAAGATCAAATACCTTGAAAACAATAATAAGGAGTACTAGTAGGTCAAATGTTGGTTGGCGTTTTTCATGAAAAATGTTGGACGATCATTTACACACAGTCATGTCTTAGGATTTTTTCTTCTGCTCTATCATGACAAATGTTGGACGATCATTTACACGCTGTCATGTCTGAAGATTTTAATTTTCGTTTGCTCTATTATGAAAAATGTTGGACGAAATTTAAATCTATTAATCTACATTTTTAAAGTCTAAATCTACAATTTTATTTCACAATGAAATGGAAATATATGGAATCACTGTCTAGTTAGGAGAGTATGCCAGGGGCATCAACAATAGTGGGAAACATGGGATAATTTTAGCATAACGGGCTTCTTAAATACAATGATCTTGAAATAGAGCATCGTATATTTTGATGATTTTCAATTCAAGATTGAAAGAGATGAAAGAATAAACACTCGGCAATGGAAAGATATTGGAATAAAAAATACTTTTTTTACTCAAATACTCTATCACCTTTATATCTGAAATATTATAGGTGTTTCACTGAATACAATTCGATATTTTGGCTTTTGATAGAAAAAAACCAATCATGTTCTATTCTTATTAAGTTATACATATTTTTTTATATACAGTCATGTATATTAAGTTAATATATCAACTATGGTACTTTCCGCATCATTATACTGCTAAATGAATACAGAAAACTGTTTATTCTTGTGACATGTTACGATCTATCATCAAATATACGTGTAAAAGATATAAACATTTTCTTCCTGAAGCAGTTTTTAAACAAATGTAATGATGTTATAAATATCTTTAAAAAATATTGTTTGAATCTTTTAAATAATTGTATACATAGCCCAGTCCTGGAATATGAACATTTCAAATGATAAGAAAAAAAAAACATGTATAAACTATTGATTTTTATTTCATGTGAGTGTAATTAAATTAAAAAAAAATTCAAAATGAATTAATTCTTGTCTTTTTGTGTGAAATTAACGTATAAAAACTTTAGAGACCCTTAAGGTTTTGGAATTTATTTTTTCGGCATTTAGCAAAATATACAGTATAACATTTAGGTTTTCTTACAATGTAAGTTAAAGATTAAATGAATTAATATTTTTTTTTTTATCAAAGTCTATATTTTGGACGAAAATCATCTTAAGATTATGTGTACGTATAAAACATTTGGATAAGATAGTTTTGATATTAAAAAAAGTAGCATTTAAAGACTTCCTTCCTTTTTTGCAACAAAAAGTTAATGAACAATAAAAATATTCAGACACAAAGTCTTGGAAGAACATTTATTATTAGCATGAATGGGTGATACAATAATCAAATCCATGATTAAGATTGACAACACATGAACAGATATAAATGTAGTCTTGTTAGTATTTGTAATATAACAATTGACAGTAAAACCACAAAATTACCTTTTAGATAAACGATTCATGTAAATGTAAAAAGAGGATAAGCATTTTGTGGAAGACATCTCTCAGGTTTTAACATATGAATGATTCAATTGGTTTTTCAAATGGACTTACTAAAAGTTCAAAAAGGCACTTTAAGTCGATGCTTCTAATGACAATATTAAAATGAAGACTAGAATAATATGTATAATTCAAACAATAATAAAAAAGAGTATGGTCTTTAAAAATTTCAAGTGGACTCATGATCAACAAAAAATTTCATTTATAAAAAAAAAAGTCTGAAGATTTTAATTTTCGTTTGCTCTATTATGAAAAATGTTGGACGATCATTTACACACAATTATGCCCAAGGATTTTTTTCGTGTGCCCCATCATGACAAAGAACTTTCTCAGTGGATGTGACAGGAGATACATGTTATATCTTTTTCATATACAACTTTACGATACTAGTGATCAGTCTTATTCCCATTTATATATTATTATTACATGCACTTTCAAGAAAAATACGGGCTAATTGTGTAAGGATTAAATAGGCATCGGGTACGTTTTATTCGTGTTTTCCACTTTAATACAGTACATATTATGCAAAATGTTGAATCGAGGATGTATTATATATGTAATTAATGTTCCACTGCATAAACCACTGCGTTATTCTTTAACTTGCATGAGATGAGAAATGACATGTCAAAAGCAATTTTAACAGGGCGTATCTGTTTTGAAAGTAAAAAATGTATAAAGATCGTAAACCCTTGTCTTGTGAGCATGTTTTTAATTAGATCATTACAGTGACATATACTTTGTTAAAACCACGACCTCATTAGATATTGCAAACCATGTTAATTACAACATAACGTGTTTCCTGTCATTAATACGTTTCACTGTATAGACAGCACTAACTAGCTAGAACGAATGTCCAGAAAACGAATTGTAAAGATAAATAGTGATCGATTTAAACATTCATAAACAATACATATATGTGAAGAGGATATAAAAATGAACCTTGAAATTTCAAATACTAGTATTCTATCAGGTGCCAAGGAGAACTAATTTCCCTCTGTTAACTGGTCATTCCTGTCGAGAGCCCCATGTATTGATCAGGCATTTCTCGATTAACATTGTTGATAATTGTACATATAAAATGATTTAGCAAAGGATGACTGATATTTATAGACAAAATATTTTTTTTCATTTGTAACTTCATCTTGAAAAGGACAATTGTACCTGTGCTTTGTAAATAATTTTGTATCACAAAGATATTTAACAAAATCTTTTGATGATAGCTAGCTGATATAACAGAATGCTCACCAAGATAAAATTATCAAACCACCAATTAAAAAATGAAACTGGTAGATATGATAATACACTTAGATCTCAAAGAATTTGCACTTTTTATTCCTCTAATGATATTGAAGATGAATTTCATTCCATATTAAAATGTCCACTTTATGAAAATCTGAGAAATATGTTATCATGTCAAACCAAGTGCATTTAAAGTTGTGAGTTTAATCAGTAGTCAAAATGTAAAAGAGTTGTCTAATTTGGGAATTTTTTTTATATAAAGCTACAGCTCTACGAAAGTCTAATTTGTAACTACTATTGATATTTATATCCTTTGTGTATTTTTTTGTATATAATATTTATTCTGTACTCTTTATCATGTTTATATGCTGTATAAAATCTGATGAGCACTTGGCCTAAAGAATAAAGAAAGAAAGTGACGATCATGACAAGGAGCAAACGGCAGGAGATTTTCTTTTCGTTTGTACTATGATGACAAGGAGTCCTCTAAGTTGATATGACCGATCGACGGGAGATACATATACTTACTCCTCATTGGCACCCGATCCCACCTCTGATGTTTTAGTAGTCTGTGGTTACTCTGCTCCTGATAAGAATTATTACAATTGAAGTACTTTTGATCTTGAATACTGGTCGTTGTCTCCATATCTAATGACACACCTATGCTGTCATGACAAATGTCACGTTTCTCACAGTATCATTCCATGAAAATTGTCAGATGGCGAGAAGGATTGTTTAGTGTTAATGAGACAAACAAAAATGTCCACTTGAACACACACGAAAATGAATGGTCGGAAAAAGAAATATGTTTTTTCATTAACTGCGGATAATTAAAAATGTCGCAAAAAAGACAAGGTTAATATAATCAATTGAATGTGAAAATCCTTAACATTTTAAGTTGCCATAAAAGGTGATGGTATGATTCTAGTTTAGAAAGATACGCGAAAGTATTTTGTGAATGACAACAATACTTTTATATGAGGCTGGTTTTGCTCGTGTTTTATCAATCAACAGCATACATTTAAAGTCTTAATTAATGACTTTCTTAATAAACTTTAATTAGTTTTGGGATAATTGTCTTTTTCGAAAATGGAAGTTCTTCTTTTGTCTAGCGGTACCATTAACAGAATATATGAAGTTAAAAAGGAGAATCGTGTGTTTTGAATGGAAACAAGAACCGTGAAGAATTCATTACATGTACATGTAATACCTAGGTCACATTTTAGCCGATGGTCGGGCGACTAAATTTTTCTGGTCTTGTCGGCTGAGAGAACATGATCGGCAGACACGAGTATCGGGCCACACGAGCAGTCACATGAATTCCTAGGAACACCGATCACTTGGATAAATAATACAAAAAATCTTTTTTCTTTAGAAATCAGCAATATTTTTTATAGATCTATATTCAGCTAGGTGACGCGAGTAGTGCTTGCAACCAAATTAGCAGAATTTTGTAAGATTGTTACTCTTTGTTGAAAATGTGTGCAATATTTTGTATCATAATTGCATAAAAACGACAAATGGCGCAAATCTAAGCAGCAAAGAATACTTAAGATTTCCTTATATCTTACAGATTAATTATTTATGCTATTTCCATTCAAAAAATATACATCAATCCATGCATAAAAATTTTGTTTGTTTCATGTATCCTTAACAGGTTCAATATTCACAAGTCGGCCAATCTTCGCCCGATCCTCGGGCTCTGAGCTACAGTTTGATTTTAACCGTCGGTCGAAATTTGAACGTGTACCCTTTTTGTCGAACGACGTACGATCAACTTTAAAAAACTGACCGCCGATGGTCGGACAATGATCTCAGGTTGGTCGACGGAAAACTTCAATTGAAGAAATCGGCCACCGACGCCGAAAAATTATATCGTAAACCCCAGTCACATTTCAAAAAACGACCAACGGCCGACGGGTTTCGAAGCAAAAATGGGATTCTTCGGGTGACAGTTCATCGGCCGTTGTCTTGGCCGATTTTGACCTATTTTTTTGTCGGCCAACCAATTTTGTGTCCATCGGTCCAAGTTATAATTTTTCATGCGTCGGCGGCCTATTTCTTCAACTGCAGTTATCCGTCGACCAACCTTTGATCATCGTCAGACCATCGGCGGTCAGTTTGTTAAGTCGGTCGTCCGTCGTTGGACAATAAAGGTGTTGAAAATTTCTGTAAGATATAAGGAAATCTTAAGTATTCTTTGCTGCTTAGATTTGCGCCATTTGTCATTTTTATGCAATTCCATACAAATGTTAACAGTTTGACTGCTTGATGCCCAGGAGTAAAGAAGAAGATTTTTAAAGATTGCATTTATTTTAGTGGTTTTGGCCCCACCCCTCAGGCCCCTGGGGGGCAGGGATCATGAAATTCACAATTTTTGTTCCCCTTTACCCAAAGATGCTGTGTGCCAAATTTGGTTGAAATTGGTTCAGTGGTTGCAGAGAAGAAGCTGAAAATGTTCAAATGTTAACGCACGACGACGGACGAAAACGGATAGCAATAGTCTACTCAGGTGACCTAAAAACATGGTGTTTAGCTGCAGCATGTGGATTTTGGCTGCATCAGTACTAATATGTTTAAGGTCAAGTGTCACTGATCCGATGTGTACTAAATGTTGCAAATTATCGACGACTGCAAAATGTTTGATGCCGGCACCGTGTTACAGGGTGTACGGGTTTGTAACAACCGTGTTGGTAAGGAGATGCAACACTCCAATCGCAAGTGGGTTAAGGCTACATATGGAGGTTTCTATGCAAATATCTAATTAAATTCCACAATTGCTCTACCTACCGCATAGAAAATGTTAAGACTTGTTTTCTAATACATTATTGGTACCAACGACATGCGATAGCCAGTACACATTATGACGTCATATAATGACGTCATCGACCTCTACTACACAAGTTTATAAGAAACATCAACAAAATCGCTTCCGCGCAAGGGCATACCTTACTTTGTTTTACAGAAACAAGGTTTAAAAAGACGCTGGATTTTCCAAGGATTTGAGATATTGCTGCACAAATGTCGGCACTGCAATTGTTTAGTTACGATTCGTGCAGTTTTAAGGTTAAACAGGGTAAAAATTCACCGTCCAGTGTAAGTTTCCTAAATTTTTTATCGATATAGAACGTGCACAGGATTTGTGCAGCAATTTTATTACTTTTAAGAATATTCTCCTTAATATTATACATTGTTTATTTCAAATTAGATAGGATATGCCCTTGCGCCGACGCAATTTTGTTGATGTGATTTAATACATTGAATGGGAGAGAACAATGACGTCACAATATGACGTCATAATGTGCACTTGCATTAACAAACTGTGGGTACTAAGTATGTGTAAGAAAATCAATTTGAACTTTCTCTGTACATAAAATATACAACTTATGAATTTTTCTTTACTCATTTGCATATAAATACCCACATTTAGCCTTAACTCACTTGCGCGTTGGAACATTTGGAAAAACCACAATGCTTTTGAAAGTGACAGAATGTTTCTAAACATTATATGACGTTATAACAATTATGTTCCAAGGCTTAAATAATTTGAAAAATTAACTAGGGTTTCATCTAATAGAAAGTGTGAAATGACTTCGCGAATTATGCTAAATCAGACGAGTTTCCTCTTCTGTTTTTATCGAATAGAAATGCAGAACTTGAAAAACAGACAATGTTAAAGTGTTTTGTAGACTTGGAAAAAAGGAAAAGATTTGAGCGTTGTCTCTTAAAAGAGTAGAAAGTTAAGGTAAAACAATATCATCTTTTATCGCTCAATTACATTCCCTTTCTTATCAAAGTAATTTCAATGATCAAGAATTGCATGTTTTATGATAACATACCAAATGATAAAATAATTTTTTAAAAATACAGCAAATAAGTGTGCTTCATCGCACGAAACCAGGCGTATTTAAGGTCTCTTAAATCGGGGTGATCATTTTTTTTTAATACTTCGCTGAGTGCTTCATATGCGTCTCAAACTGGTGAGCTGAAATACTGACTGAAAATTTAACTGAAATACTTCATAAAAATCAAAACTGCCCGTATTTGTGTTTTTTATGCGACAATCGTTTTAGTACAAGCCATGTATGTCTTGCAAAAATGGAGACTAAGGTACGTGGTAATTTTTTCCTGTTCACTCTGTTTATCTTTGCTACCAGGGTTATTTTAATGAGGGTCGTTAAAATCCATAAAACATCAACCTTTGTTCACAAAAAAACTTTTCAAGGATATGTGTTAGTAACAATTTCTGTCATTGTTTGACTTTCAGTAAGGTGTGTCATTCTCGACGTTACGTAGTTAGTGTCTCTCAAATGATGACACAGTTTCTTATTTGTAAAGAAATAAATAAAACCAGCAACTTAAAATTTTTACTGACAAGGAGGAGACGACTTTAGTCCAACCTCTTTGCCGTACGAACCTTAGTTTTGGATACTTGCTACACTCGTTGACAACCGAGTTCTATTCCATGTTTATATCGACAATGAATGAATGAAAGTTTGTAAATTTCAGACGATAATTATGTAACGTCAGGAATGTCGAGCCTTACTGAAAGACCAGGGATAACAGAAAATTGTACTACCAAGAGGCTCTATCGGAAAAATACTTTTACTTACTCAACAGCGCCGTGTGGTCATAAAATATGTTTGTATCCAAAAAAATTTAATGAAAATAATCAACACATGCATCAAGCCATAAATTTTGTGAACATCTACTGATTACTTGAAATTTATCGCGCCAATCCACGAAATTTGTAAATAAACACTCATAGAATATACGTCAACGTTGTAGTCAAGTCAATTAGTTTTTAAACCAAGATTTGAAGAAGAAGTGTAAGGTTCATAATACACACACCGTGTGCTTGATTATATTTCACTATTTGATTAAGATAAGTTCAAAAATTAAAAAAATGCCGAAAATTTGGTACCTTTAAATCTTACCAACGACTGCAAATTCAGTACCCAGAAAAAACAAAGAGAAAAAAAAAACCAGCAGAGCAATTGCTATTCATAACGCCATGTTCACTGAATAACGTTGTTTATTTCTTAAAGAAATTCATATCTGTGTGATTTTCTCTAATAACTAGCTTAAAGTATCCTATTTTTCATTTTTCAAAAACACATGCAAGTTTAATGTTAAAATATCAATATGTAGTTTGTCCTTTTATCTTGCTTCGGAAGTCATAAAGTCAGCCGATAATGGAATTTACACTTTACAGCAAGATGCTCATCTGATGGTGCCATTACACATTGGATATAAATGTAAAGAACACAATAATTATAGTGGACATTCTTTTCGTCGTACATATTGTAATATACTTACATTCTAATGTAATTTTAATTTTTTGTAAAGTTATATGATACCATGAGTTATCATATAAAGAACAGGATAAGAGTAATTGACTAACTCATCATTGTTTCACTTCTAGATATTTAGTCAAAAGAGATCATCTTCTATTTCCCCAGAAGCTTTTAACGAAAGACAGGATCCATGTATCACTCAATGTTACGTAACATAAGCATTTATTTAAAAAAATACATAATACACATATTTAGGATATAAGTACGCATATTTTGACATGAAATGTTAATTGCAGACGAATTAAGGTAAACACCTATCTGCCTTGCTGTCACTCTATTTTGCCACTAAATTATTTAGCAGCAATAATGACACTTACATAAGTTTTCATGTTACGTAAAAAAACGTTTTTGTCACAAGGTCCGTCGTTAATTATCTTATGAGGAGGTCGTAAGGTAATTATGTTGTATGGGGATAATATCGAGAGATTTGTTTATCTGCCCTGTTCTAGCACATGGAATAAATTAAATTATTTCCAAATACAGTTAGCTGTCCTTCAATACTGATGCTTGGTTTTTTATGATCATTTGTAAATAATTCATGGATAGATCATCGACCTCAACGTGCCAACACGTCTAGTACTGTGTCTTCACGAGGCACGTGGCAATAGGGGAGGGGGCAGGGGGGCTGAAAAAGAGTTTGGTCTCTACCCCCCAACCCCCACCCACCACCCCCAACACGAAATAGGATTTTCGAGTTTGAGCATTTCCCCTCCCCCTTTTTGCTTGTCAATTTTTTCAGGTAGGTTAAAATAATTATTTCTGGCTGGCCCCCACTTTGAAAAACGATGCTACGTCATTGCGAGCGATAACATTGTGCCAGCCACCATTTTCCAAAATTATTTTAGAAGTAAAATATTTGAATGGCTTTTTAAATTCAAATTGCTATTAAACTGACTTTTCACAAAACAAAGAAAGATAACTCCATTCATCTGGTTAAATGTGTTTTCACATAAGAAATAGTTGTGATTCGATATTTTGAAAAGTATAAGTCATTTTAATTTGAATTTTTAATAACTGATTTGTAATCAATATAGCTTCTAATCATGTATATTTTTGATGATTTACCTCGACTGAAACAATTCTATCGAAGTTGTGACATTACTTTTAGATCAACCCTCGTACTTTTGTAAAGGAATATTACAATTTCACGTGAATTTTATTGTTTTGTTATTGGGTTATCATTAAAGCCATTTTGAAGTTAATATAAATATAACGATTGAAGTTCAAAGTTTATTCAAAAAATATATTTCGGTAGAATTTCAGACATTCATATGCATAGACTTCCAAAAATCATCAGAACTTAGATCAAAAGTGATTGAACTAAACCACTTCTGAAATACACTGTTCAACATGATAAAAACACACAATCAATCAATCGATCCCTTAGAATTACGAACAAAACTAACATATTTGAAAATGACATAAACAAGGTGTCCTTGAAATTCCAGAGGTGAATTCATATGCCTAGAAGGAGAAAGCATCCCCAACCTTCTAGTCACAACCTTCTATAGTGTTGATCAGGTAACCGGAATGTTGTATCAAATTCAGTATAAAAACAAAAATCTTACAATATTGGCATGATACAAAACAGCCGGAAAACGCCCTTATGACAGATTATTATAATAATGCTTACAGGATAATTAAAAAATAGGTTTTAAAATCTCTGTAACATTCTTGGCTGTTGGAAACGGGGAGGGGGGAATATATAGAGTACTATGAAAGCATAAGCAACTATATGTTTGTGCCCCCTCAATAAAACTTTTTTTTATACCCCCGCTTGAAAAGTGGGGGTATATAGTAATCGGTATTTCCGTCCATCCGTCCGTCCGTCTGTTACGCTTTGGGGTACCCATCTCTTATCCGCAACTCCTCTCATACCACTGAATGAAATTTGATGAAACTTTCACAGAATCTTTATTACATATTGCCATTGTGCACCTCCTATTTTACTTTTTGATCCGACACATATTTTGGGTTTCCCGGCCACAGGAAAACATGGACTTTTTCACCAGTTATAACCATATGGGAGGCGGGGGGTATCATTTAGTGAGCTCATCGCTCACAGTACCTCTAGTTTCTTTTTTCCTTTTTTTTTGGCTTATTAAAAAATATTTGATTCTTATCACCTACACTGTATGCCTGATAAGATTTAAAATTTTAGTTAAAAATAACGATAGGTTAAAACATAAAATGCCGAAAAATTTGGAACCTCAAAATCTTAGCATAGATTGAGAGGAAATTTGGAACACAGAAAAAAACAAATAGAAAAAAAAAACCAAAAAAACGTGATTGGCAGAAAATAAACAATCTTAAATAAGTTTACCGGTTGATTTGGTGTTGAAAATACGGGAACATTTGGAATTCAATGTATAATATATCGATCAAGCTTTATTCCAATTTGGATAGTAATATGACTCTTATAACATGTAAAAATGTAAGCCAGAAAGCCTTTCCTAAAGAAAAATAATTAATTTCAAAAAAATTAAAAAGATACAAATATTAAATATCATGCAAAGGATGTTTTCTTTCTTTCTAATCTTTATGTAAGGTTATGCTCCAGAATTTGTGGAATGGGTTTTAGTTACGAATAGTACCAGGATCTCGAATGTTTGCACTTTTTGTCATGTCATCATTTTGACATTATACATGTATTATAAAAGAGCTAAATATATCCAAAAAGTGCCTAGTATTTAATCTTAATGTTTTATTAGAGTTGGCGGTTGCGTGGGCTGTGAGAGACCTTCTATCCATTTTTTTTTAATATTTCGCACGAGTTACATACAAGCGAATTTTAAACGAAAAAATTAAAAAGTATGTCATTATCTGTTTTACTGTCTGTTTCTGTGGAAAGTTTAAGCAAGTCAAAATCGTTTGCAAGTAAATAAGGCAAATTGAAGAAGGGTCATGAAAACAGTTATTAGTCTTAAATCAATCAACAATACAAGAGCATAAAGCATGGACTCTCAGAAACCCAAGAGCCGAGATCAAATACCTTGAAAACAATAAGGAGGAGTAGGTCAAATGTTTGTTGGCGTTTTCCATGAAAATTGTTAGACGATCATTTACACACTGTCTGGTTTAAAGATTTTTTTTCGTTTGCCCTATTATGACAATTGTTAGACAATTATTTAAACACTATCCTATTTACTGGTGTTTTTTGTTTGTCCTTTCATGACAAGGAAATATCTCAGCAGATGTAACCAGTACACAGGAGATACATGCACTTGATCCTCATTGGCAAGTGATCCCACCTCTGATGTTTTAGAGGCCTGTGGTTGCTCTAACATTGATTTGCATTGTTTATATTAAGGGTCATTTGATCTTGAATACTGGTCATTCTCTCCATGTTTAATGAGACACCCATACTGTCATGATAAATGTCACGTTTCTCAATGTTCGATACCTACTGTGAGATTAATATTCGCCGGGTGGGGATAAGAACTTTCGTAGCGATAATGAGACAAACGAAAAATTACACATGTTCACACACAAAGTTGAATGCTCGAAAAGTAATGTATATTTTATTCATTTATAAATTCTGGTTATTCAAAATGATCGCTTGAATTAATAATTTTTAATGACGCATAAAGAATTGGTCAATTTAACCACTTTGATATGAAAATCCTAAAAAACATACATTTTTAGGGGGTGTTTGAAAAAAATATATACGAGCGTTGTCTTTTAAAGGATTAGAAAGTTTAGATAAAACACAGCAGCCTCTCCTTGCTGAATAAAACCTCCTTTCTTATCAAAGTAGAAGACATATTCAATAATCAAGAATTCTCAATTTTAATGAAAAGTTAACGTATGAAATGAGAAAATACTAGTAAATATCAGAAAATTAATCATATAGGTATGTGTTTTTCAATGCAATAAAGCAAGCGTAATTTAGGTTTCTTGAAACGAAGTGATCATTTTTTAAGCACTTCGCGTTGAGTGCTTCACTCAATGTGCCTCGGTTGACAATGGTTTTCTTGGGGTGAAAATTTTCAATGTTACACTCAACTACATGCAATATTTATATGTTAGAATTCTACAGCTCTCTGATTTCAATTACATGTACAGAATATGTGTTTATTATCTCCACATCTCGTCCTTGACGTTTTACATTTTAGTACACGGAAATGAATAAAACCTGTACTCTTTGTCTGAAAATGGATATTACCACATACACTGTACACCATGCATTCATTTATCAAATTCGAAAAATGTTATTTCCTTAAAATGATATTCATTTTGATCTCTGATCTCATATTTATTGTTTTTATCACTCCTGATCTTGACAATTGTTCGTTTAATTCATATTTCATATTTCAGTTTAATATAGTTTTAATCCATCCGGTAACCACTAAAGAGAAATTTTATATTAATCAAAATATAAGTAAGAAATTCACTCAAGTGTGTGCAAAAGATGGGTTGTTTATTAAATAAAAGGTGAAAACTGGTGTTGTATTACAATTTCCTGATGGCAATACCCTTATTTCAAAAGAAGGAACATGAAAAACAAACATTAGGGTGTGTTATCTGAATATGAAACAAAACAATGCAAACCTGTGCATTTAAGGAGTTCCGCAATAAATAAATACGACTTAAAACCATTTATGAAAACATTAAACCTTTCCTGTCCAAACACTCTCCAGGTACTGCACATCTAGTGGGACGTTATATGCCACGCCACTTGAAGAATCATAACCTGTTGATACGTAAAAAATCATTTCTCTGAATTAAAAAAAATTGATTCATTTAAAATTGACAGGAAGACTTGAGTCTTTCAAAGACAGGTCGTTCAACCTTTATCTTCCGTAGAAAAAAATAGAAATATCATAGACCTAGAAATAAGCACTCCTCTAACAGTAAACAAAATGAATTTGACCATTTATGGGGATTGTATAAAACTAATCATTCATTTTATTGTAGTTAAAAAGACTTTTTTTGATAGTGTTCATTAAGTAAGTGAATACAAATTCTAGTACATGTACATTTAAACGAAGAATGAATCGCAATTATTATACACATATACCTGTATTTGATATCACTTGATTATTATTGGCAGAAAGAACGTAAAAAACAAACCTATTTATACATTAACACCTAATTGAATAGTGAGTAAGATGAAAATATCAAATAAGATTTAAGTAAACTGGGAATGAAATTAAAAGGGTATAATTGAACAATTTTTTTCTTTAAAAACCGTGGTCCTGTGTCACGACAGGCGTTAGGATGATTACAACATACTATCCATCAATCGATCTGATAAAAAAAAAAACTAACATGAAGAGGATATTAACACGGTCTTCGTGAAATTCAAGACGTGAGATCAAATGCCTTGGAGGAACAAGCATCCCTAACCTATACCGCAATCACATCTGTCACGAGCCTTATGGTGTAGATCAAGTAAACGGAATATTCTATCAAATTCAGTATCAACGCAAAGGTCTTTTGCAATGATTCAAGACAGCCAAGAACACTCCCTATGAAAGGTTATAATAATGATAACAATAATACTAATAGGGTTATTTAAGGAATGAAGCTTATATTTCAAGTTTTGTTATAATATATAACATAACTTGGGACAGTTTACGATTTATAAACCGCGGAGCGATTTAGAAAAAAGCGTTAACTGCCCCGAATTATGTTATATCGTATTACATAAGTTGAAATAACCTTCATTCCTTATTATTTAATTTCAATGTAAACAATGAGACAATTTTTCCATTTTTTCCTCCGGAAAAAGGCTTCAAATATCCCATATTTTAGAAGTTAACGTAAAACGGATAAATACGTTTTTGACGTAACTCATTGTGACGTAGGCAAGTTAGGTTATACAAAATGGATAAAACCGTTAACCAATCAAATGACGTGTTACAACCAAAATTTAGCTATTTTAATGGGGGTCGTTTTAATCTATGTAACATCAATCTTTGTTCACAAAAACTTTTCAAGAATATGTAGCAGTAATATTTCATCGTTTGACTTTCAGTTAGGCGTGGCATTCTCAGCCTTACGTTGGCAGCGTCTCTAAAATAGCGACATAGATTCTCAATTGTTAAGAAATTAATAAAATCAGCAACTTAAAATTTTTATTGACAAGGAGGAGACGACTTTAGTCCCATCTCTTTTCCGTACGAAATCTTAGCATCGGATTCTTGTTACACTCGTTGATATTCGACCGAGTACTATCCCATGTATACAGCTCAACGCACTTTCTAAGCTCACATGGTTTTTAGCATAAATTTAGGTCACATTCAATTTGCAATAGAATGAACATTATCCACCTTTAAAATGGGACATATCCCTGATACGTATTTAATACAATTATTGTCATGTTAAAGGTACATATTCCATAAATTCATCATCTTAAAGTTTTAAAGTCGATGTTTTAATTGGGACTTCATTAATAAATGATTTGATGTTACATCTGTATGATTTTACCATATGTATTTACAAATTAAAATTATCCAGCTTTCTTCAATCCTATTTTGTTAAAATTTTCAAATTGACCTCCCAAGGATGATTATTTTTCGAAGTACTATGCACATTTGCCATACTCCTCGTGGTTTTGTCGAAATGTAGCCCCAAAAAAGATAGTGATGCATAAGAAAAATACTGCCAAAAGACAGAATAAAAAAGTTTTGTTCATCTTTTACATTTACAGTATGAAACTTAAGAATTTGGCCGTCGGATGTATCTTTCATGATGCTGGATTCACAAAGTTACCCTTAAAAAATATCAACATTTTAACATGAAAAGCAGTCGAACAAATAAAAAAATCTATCATCATCTTACGCTTTATAGAGTCAAGTTTTTGTACAGAAATACAAAATATACATGTTTTCCACTGTCTTTAAGTCAATGCAAGGCAAAGAACTGTTTAAAAAAAACCCAGTTACATAGATGGCTACATTTGACGAGAAACCACGAAAGCCGTTTGGGAACAATTACAATTCACCAGCCAAGTGTACATCAAAATCCTACCAATATTCAAGTGTGAATTATGTTTTGAATTAGTTATATAAACTTAAATGCAAGTTAGAAATCACTTTTAAAAATATTTTTTGCCTCGTTACACAATTTTCCATCATAACAATGTGACGTTATTTTGTGTGAAAAACAATGTGAGCTTAAAAAGCGCGATGAGCTGTATATCAACAGTGAATAAATAAAAGGTTGTGTAAATTCAGAAGATAATTATGTAACATTAGGATTGATTGATTATACATTGTTTAACGTCCCTCTTGAGAATTTTTCACTCATATGGAGACGTCACCGATGCCGGTGAAGGGCTTCAAATTTAGACCTATACTCGGCACTCAGGGCCATTGAGCAGTGAGGGTTCTTCATCGTGCCAACGCCTACCGTGACACGGGATCTACGTTTTTCAGGTCATATCCGAAAGACCCGTGACTTTCACTTCTAGTGCCGAGCGCTTGGCGAAGGAACAGTCCCTACCTATGTTTACGTCTTAGGTATGACGCGGCGCCGCGATCGAGAATCGAACCCGGGCCTCCCGATCACGAAGCGAACGCTCTACCACTAGGCTACCGTGACCGGTGTAACATTAGGAATGTCAAGCCTTACTCAAATTCCAAAGATAACAGAGAATTGTATTATATCAAAGGGCTGTATCGCAAAAATTCTTCTACTGACTAAACAATTTCGTGTGATCATATAATAAATTTGTATTTAATAAAATTTAATGAAAACTAGAGGTACTGTGAGCATTGAGCTCACTTAATAATACCCCTCGCCTCCCATATGAATATGATGGCAGTATTCATGTTTTGCTCTGGAAAATCCAAAATGTATGTCAGACCAAAAAGTTAAAAAGCAGGTGCACAATGGCAATATGTAATAAAGATTCTGTGAAAGTTTCATTAAATTTACTTCAGTTGTATGAGAGGAGTTGCGGATAAGAGATGGGTACCCCTAAGCGTAACAGACGGACGGACGGACGGACGGACGGAAATACTGATTACTATATACCCCCACTTTTCAAGCGGGGGGTATAATTATCAACACAACGCCAACCCATGAATTTTGTGAGCATCTACTGATTAGTTTTGTTTTATCGCGTCAATTCACGAACTTATTATATATACACTCATAGAATATATGTTAATGCAGCAAGTAAGCCAATCAGTTGTAAAACCAACATTTGAAGAAGAAGTCTAAAGTTCATATTACAAACACCGCATGCTAGATACGATTATAGTGTTTGATTAAAAATAGGTTAAAAAACAAAAGAGGTCGACATTTTGCACCTAAAAATTTAACCATTGACTGCAAATTCGGTACACAGAAAAAAACATACAGAAAAAAAGCAAATAGACGGTTGGCAGAAAAGATTAATTGATTGATTGATAAATTGTATGTTGTTAAACGTCCCTCTCGAGAATTTTTCGCTTATAATTATGCCGGCGTAGGGCTTCAAATTTAGATCTATACTCGGTACTCAGTGTAATTGAGCAGTGAGGGTTCTCTAACATGCCAATGCCTACTGCGACACGGGACCTACGTTTTTAGGTCATATCTTTCATTTCTTATGCCGAGCGTTAAGCAAAGCAACAGTCACTAACTATGTTAACGTCTTAGGTTTGACGCAGCGTAGCGATCGAGAATAAAACTAGGGCCTCCCGATCACGAAGCGAACGCTGTACTATTAGGAACCCGTGAAAGGTGGCAGAAATGAAAGAATTAAAAAAGAAGTTTAACGGTTATAACATGTAATTTCTAAAGCAATTGTTCAGTTTGTCACGATTTTAGAAACAAGTTCATCAAACATCATTACTCCTGAAGACCAAGTGTCTTCAAACTAATACAACTACTCTGTAGTACAAATACCACAGATGAAAATCAGTTACGGAAATAAATATATATATCATGCAAATAAATTACGACTGAAATGTTTCAATTGGCTAAATTATAGATTGTATGTATCACTAGTTTGTAACTGTTGTATGACATGTTATTGTACTATTTATGTAATTGATAAATATATGTTGTACAATAATGCTTATGGGATGTACGTCCCACGGAATAAAGAACAGACAGAGAACTAAAGACATCATCCAGGTATCATTCAATGTTACGTAACATAAGCATTTATATAAAAAGACATAATACACATATTTAATATATAAGTACGGGTAATTTGACATGAAAGTTTAATTGCAGACGAATTAAGTTATACGCCTATTAGCCTTGCTTCACTCCATTTGGTCACCAAACTATTTAGAAGCAATTATGACATTAACATAAGTTAGCATGTTACGTAAGAAATACATTTTTTTCAAAAAATTCGTCGATAATAATTTTATTTTCGACATTTCTTTATTTCTTTTCCGATATATTATTTTCATTTCCCGGAATTTACCTGTCCTTTAGTTTAATGTCAAGTAAGTGAAAATGGAACTTTAAAAGCATTCATTGCAAAATATTAATAAGAATTTAAAACTTCATCTATTTATTGATAAAAAAAATTACAAAACTCCATCTATACATATATGTGCATACATGTAACACTAGGTTTAAGTAAAGAACGTTCAATGAGAATACAATTAATTCATCACATTTAATGTGCACTAAATTAAATCGTGTCGACATGGGAATGGAAATTACCATTGTTTATTGACAATACGTCGATCGTCGATATATCTAAATGTCGAGTTGAAAGCCATAGCAACTGTTTTCTTCTTATTAACGCATACGATTTTGCAAAAATTCTGCTTCCAACGCTAACAACGGAGCGCAATTAGTACCCATGGAAATTCCAATAGATTCTTGGAAGATCTGGTCTCAAAAAACCACACAGATATTGTCAATCAGAAACTCACTCATCTTTTTGATGTCATATTCAGATTAGTTGTGTGTGCAATCAGAATGTCTTTAAACAAAATAATTTAGCAAATGACCAATGGCCAGATAAGTAAATTTACGAGTTCCATTTTATTGAAAAAGCAGCTGTCAATGATATCAAAAAGCCTGGACTTTAATTTATCGTGGGGAATGGTTGTGTATAAAGTTGAAAAGTCGTACTGTTACTGGAACCCGCAAAATATCTTTGTTTGTAAGGATTCTTATGAAGTTTTGGAATCCAATATATAAATATAAGGTAGTTCCAATTCATAAACATTTTTTTTCCAAATTTTAGAACTTTCCAACATTAAAAGTGATTTGTCTTTTTATTAAATATTCATATGCCTACTCATATACCGGTAATTAGTTTTGATGTAAGGAAGATTGTAAAGTTAACCCCACGTTTTAGACAGACTTCCTACTTTGTCCAATAATTCAAACTGAAATTTCTAGTCTTAAAACATTGACCAATGATTTTTTTCTTCTCTTGTTTATCATTGAAAATGTTTATTGCAAATGTAAATGTTATCTGATAGGGAAATGTGATTTGATAAGGAGAACGTGATTTATTTTTTAATTTAAAGCAATTTTTGAGTTATCAGCATTGAGATTTATATATTGTATGGTTTAAGAAATGTTGACGTCATACGTATAAAAACAACGATTTTATTTACCAAGTCTGATTCATTTATTAGTGACCATACAATAACAAATGACGAAATATCTAATATAAAACATTTTTCCCACAAGATAGAATGATGATAACTTTTTAATCGCTCATAAAATATTTTAAATTCAGAGTTGGTTTTATGATAAAACAATAATCTCTCCCGGTAGGTCTTGATTGGGTAATCATCATTCTGCACATCTCGATCGAGTTCTCTCTCAAACAGTGAGATCTATTCAGATCTTGGACGTTTTCTACTAGCAGTCACAATGATCGAAATTAAGAACATTTAAATATTGGTTGAAATTGAGAACTGCAAATTGTATTCGTATAACGAAATAACTAATGGATTTAACAAATAAAAAATAACTATCTCTTCTAAATCTTAATCAACTTTGGACAGAAATTGATTTAAATGATAGAGTTTATAACATTATAAAACAACAATTTTTCGATGTATCAAAGTAAACTACATGTATAATCGAATGAATATCAAGCTCTCAAAGTATAATTTGTATCAACATTTGATTAGTCAATTATTATGATCTCTCTGCACTTAGAAAATTTAATTTTTCTTGAATTAAAAATTTAGACAGCAATAAAATCTTTCGAGGTGACGTAAGTCGGCCTCGATAGCTGTTCTATAGCTTAATGGCGGACACCTGTGATCACAACCATTTGCAATTTCTTCTTGATCTTCGCTCTTTGGGACAATTCAGTAATCTTGTTGTTAAAATATACCTTAGAGGGCAAGGATCAAATCAGAGATAGGTTGCTAATATGTAAACAATAGCACTTGCAAGATTGATTGGAAATATTAAAACGTTAATTTTTATCAGTTCTCTGAGAAATATAGTCCTCTGATTATGCATGTATTGAAATCAGAATTTCAGTCAGAAAACAAGATCTACAATGTATTCAATTTAATTTCCAAGCAATAAGTAGCGTATTTATGGATTTACATATACTAAATACAAGTTCCTGAGTGAGAATAAGATATGAAGTATCCCTACGCTCTGAACTATTTTAGCGAAGGAAAAATGTAAACAACTGGCTGCAGCAGAGATCGTGACCTACATGTATGTGTATTGAACGTCGATCGCAGGCAAGGGAGAGAACAGAACAGTATACACTAACACTAAACAGAAGGAAGCGTTCTGCTTGAATTGAAACAAGCAATTAAATAAATTTGGGGTTAACATAGAGGCGTCATAGGCGCAATAGTCCCTATTGAGCTCCAAAATTCACATAAATTATTACAAAAGCGAAGTTTATTCGCACCTCGATGTTTTTTGTAATTCATTAAAGAAAATCTATTTAGAACGTGAAAAATATCGTCTCGATCTTATACATTTTTAAATCTGTTTGGTGCTATCACTGTTAAAAAAAGTGAATAACAGCGGGGCACCTGTACCTATTTCGCTGCATGCTAATGACCTGACACTTCATCGAATACTCGGTCGGAACTCCTCTAGCGTTTAGGATTCCGCATATGAAAAATTACATCGTTACAAGTTATACACAACAAGACGCAACACAGCTGGACATCTATCGATGTCATACCGAAGGGAGATCATTGTGTAAATAGAGACATGCATGTATATTTTAGAGCTATTAATCTAGTTTACATAATAATTTATACTTGTTATAAAGTTATTATTATGTGGTTTCTATTATTCATAATTTTAAGAATTCACAAAAAATAAAAGTAATTATAAGGAATTTGAAAATGAACTTTGAAGAGGATGTAAAAACTTTAGATTGATAATAGCGAATAATTAGTTTTCAAGCTGTAGACATAATATATTTGTTAACTATACTTTTAGCTAAGTATTTTAATTTGATAGAATATATTAAATCTTAATAATAAAATAGATTTTGAATTGATGGCCGAATTCAATCACTAAAGTAAAATCACTAATCCCCGAATTTACTATTTTGGAAGTCAAATTTTAGAATGCAGGATTTATACTTTTCTTTAAAATGTTAAAATGGGCCTGCTTTTGGCTAAAAAAAATACTAAAGAGAGAATGTTTGATTTTATTAAATGCTAGCGGCATCGATGATAAATGTCGTCTCCTTGCTCCGGGGCACTACAAAAAACGACCAACGGCCGACGGGTTTCGAAGCAAAAATGGGATTCTTCGGGTGACAGTTCATCGGCCGTTGTCTTGGCCGATTTTGACCTATTTTTTTGTCGGCCAACCAATTTTGTGTCCATCGGTCCAAGTTATAATTTTTCATGCGTCGGCGGCCTATTTCTTCAACTGCAGTTATCCGTCGACCAACCTTTGATCATCGTCAGACCATCGGCGGTCAGTTTGTTAAGTCGGTCGTCCGTCGTTGGACAATAAAGGTGTTGAAAATTTCTGTAAGATACATGTATAAGAAAATCTTAAGTATTCTTTGCTGCTTAGATTTGCGCCATTTGTCATTTTTATGCAATTCCATACAAATTTTGCACACATTTTCAACATTGAGTCACAATTTTATAAGATTCTGCCACTTTGCCTTGCAAACATTACTCACGTCACCTATCTGAATATAGATCTATGAAAAATATTGCCGATTTCTAAAGAAAAAAGATTTTTTGTGCTATTTATCCAAGTCATTGGTGTCTCTAGGAAATAATGTGACTGGTCCGTGTCGCCCGATACTTTTGTCGGCCGATCTTGTTCTCTCAGCCGACAAGACCAGAAAAATTTAGTCGCCCGACCATCGGCTTAAATGTGACTTAGGCATTAGAGCGATGGAAACAAAACCGTCGGTCGTTGGTCATTTTTGGAAATTTGACTTTGGGTTTTAGATACACTGTAAGTTAAAACACCGTTGGAACATTTGGAAAAACCACAATGCTTTTGAAAGTGACAGAATGTTTCTAAACATTATATGACGTTATAACAATTATGTTCCAAGGCTTAAATAATTTGAAAAATTAACCAGGGTTTCATCTAATAGAAAGTGTGAAATGACTTCGCGAATTATGCTAAATCAGACGAGTTTCCTCTTCTGTTTTTATCGAATAGAAATGCAGAACTTGAAAAACAGACAATGTTAAAGTGTTTTGTAGACTTGGAAAAAAGGAAAAGATTTGAGCGTTGTCTCTTAAAAGAGTAGAAAGTTAAGGTAAAACAATATCATCTTTAATCGCTCAATTACATTCCCTTTCTTATCAAAGTAATTTCAATGATCAAGAATTGCCTGTTTTATGATAACATACCAAATGATAAAATAATTTTTTTAAAATACAGCAAATAAGTGTGCTTCATCGCACGAAACCAGGCGTATTTAAGGTCTCTTAAATCGGGGTGATCATTTTTTTTTAAATACTTCGCTGAGTGCTTCATATGCGTCTCAAACTGATGAGCTGAAATACTGACTGAAAATTTAACTGAAATACTTCATAAAAATCAAAACTGCCCGTATTTGTGTTTTTTATGCGACAATCGTTTTAGTACAAGCCATGTATGTCTTGCAAAAATGGAGACTAAGGTACGTGGTAATTTTTTCCTGTTCACTCTGTTTATCTTTGCTACCAGGGTTATTTTAATGAGGGTCGTTAAAATCCATAAAACATCAACCTTTGTTCACAAAAAAACTTTTCAAGGATATGTGTTAGTAACAATTTCTGTCATTGTTTGACTATCAGTAAGGTGTGTCATTCTCGACGTTACGTCGTTAGTGTCTCTCAAATGATGACACAGTTTCTTATTTGTAAAGAAATAAATAAAACCAGCAACTTAAAATTTTTACTGACAAGGAGGAGACGACTTTAGTCCAACCTCTTTGCCGTACGAACCTTAGTTTTGGATACTTGCTACACTCGTTGACAACCGAGTTCTATTCCATGTTTATATCGACAATGAATGAATGAAAGTTTGTAAATTTCAGACGATAATTATGTAACGTCAGGAATGTCGAGCCTTACTGAAAGACCAGGGATAACAGAAAATTGTACTACCAAGAGGCTCTATCGGAAAAATACTTTTACTTACTCAATAGCGCCGTGTGGTCATAAAATATGTTTGTATCCAAAAAAATTTAATGAAAATAATCAACACATGCATCAAGCCATAAATTTTGTGAACATCTACTGATTACACGACAGGTCCCTCTTTTTAGAACATTGAATTTAACTTCTCGCATAAAAACGTACTCTGCACAGTTCGTGTTTTATATTCTAAAATTAAAAATTAAATACATTTTGGAATATAGGTGATGCATATGTCTAACTTCAATTTATATTTTATGCAGCCACATTTACTCGAGGAATTGAAGCTTAAATTAAAATAGTATCGTTTTTGTTTGATATTTATCCGACTTTATTCCAAATTATTCGCGACTATCGTCTGCATCAATAAGACGCATGCCTTTTCACACATATCGAAGCGGGTTGATGATAAAGACTCATTTCCATTGTTCCCGGGCGACAATTGATGGTTACATCAATGTTTTCTTGTTTAATATATGATATAGAAATTGTTTAGCTTTTTTTCTCACTTATAAGACTAAAGAGTTTAACGTTTGCCCGATCAAGACAAGGAGTACTTGGCGTTTGTGCCATGTACAGCTGTACAAATAGATGGTGCTTAATTACTCCTCTATGGCACCTGGTCCCATCTTTTATATGTTAAAATCGCGTATTAAAAAATTGAGAGGCAACAGAAAAACCATATATCCTTCTGTATTCAATTATCCAGGAGTGATAAAAGAATTAGATAGATTACATAATCAGTATGTATTAGTCCCTGCTGACAGAGCAGGTATCAACATTGTCTTCGTTTGTAAGGCTCATTTTAGAAGAACCTGGATTTAATTCTACAAGTTGTAATCCAACTTATACTCGCTTTTTACCTGACGGGAATTTATCTGTAATATTCATATTTTTTAACGTTTTCCTCAGATTAACATTCGAAGAGAGATAACTCTTCCACAATATCATCAATTTCATACCATCTTCTATTACGTTCCTTTGCTTATCGTATTAACGTCTACATTGTCTGTGACATTCCTTCAACATTTCATTGATTTTTTTTTTTATTAATTTAATTACACAGGACCTCTGATAACAAGCCCAAATTGTTCTTGTGGGATGAAAACGGATAATTATATTCGTAGAAAATATTTTGAATCTGGACGTTTAATGATAATTCATGTTGGAGTTTAAATGATTAATGTGCATAAGATATTATGTTGAGCTGATTTTTTCTTTGCGGGAAAAATGGTATCAATGGACTTTTGCGAGAAGCACTTACTTTTACAGTTGACGATTTACTTGGGCATTCAGACCACTTGGACGTTGATAATAGATAAGAAAACCTGTCTAATGGCCATAAGTATTGTGTTAGGGGCCCTTACATGTGAACGCCGTGAGTTTAGGATAGAGCGGTTGTTGTTTTTTTAAGGATAACTCATATGTACAATATATTGAAATAACCCGTTATTTTCTTAGAATTAAATGTTGAGCTAAATGTTCATATCGTAAAAGGTCGTCCATACATTGTCCTGTGTTGTTAAAGTCAACTGTAAAAATCAGCGCTCCTCGCAAAATTCATTGTTCAAAAATTTATTCAGCATACGGGTCGTTTTAAAACACTGACCCCTATTTTCTCTGCGATTTTGAGTCACACTATATGAGTACTTATCTGAAATATACTTCTCAAAAATCCTTGATTTAACAAATTTCACAAGTAAAATACCTTAATGAATTTAAGTTTTGTAAAATTTCTTTGAAACCTCACCTGCTGGGGTGAGCCATGTCTACTGATCAAAAACCATAGAATGAAAACAATTGATGAATTATCTAATCGAGTAATTGTTATGTTACATGTACATATGACTCAAAGTTTGACCAGCTGATATATATATAATATATAGAAAACAAAATATATCATTGAGTACCGCATTTTCATAGAGATATACACATCACATGCGAGTGTTAATTGAAAATAGCTTTATTTATTAAGCATTTGAATCTGACGTACGTCACAGTAAATAGCGACATCACTCTGTGTTGATACTTCTACCATCCCTTTTTTGCCTATCAAACAGTCGGCTTATGATTCAATGTCGAAAATTTGGAGTGCTCCAATCATGTGCATATAATTCATAGTTGATTCATTTCTATTAGTTATTTTTGATTCGTTGTGCGTTGTGTCGCTGACTACATCTTGTCACAGTAACAATTTTGTGCAAGCCTCACCAACAGTGGTAATAGACCTGTGGCTTTTTGGCTCAACAACATGCTTTATTTAACTAGAAGATGCATCTAGACAAGTTATAAAAGACGTAAATCTGGCCTGGAGGCAATAAATTTTAGACGAGCTCACGTTAGATCTCAGTTTAACTTTTCCACTATTATATTCCTTTGGTGAAAGTGTGACCGAGATCAAAAGTGAGCTCATCTAAGATTTATGACCCCCGGGAAGGTTCTCTTTGTATTGTTATAAGTGCCATTACATGACAGTGTATTGATGCCTCAGCTCCCTCATTTAGGCAGCCGTGGCCCCTTCAACATACAATGTAATTAGATATTAGTCAGAATTTAACATGTTTAATTAGTTTTTCTTTGTCTTTGAAGGAAATAAGGCAATAAGTCTTTTTCTACAATACCTTTTTTTTCAAGCTTTTCACACCTTACGAAAATAAAAAAAAAATCATAAAAAAGTATGGGGAAAACGTAATCCGAAATTATTAGATCATGTCAGCTTTGATAATCGTAAATATAATTCTTGTGAACTTGTCTATGATGAGTCGTACGCGTTTTATATTATTTCCCTTTACTAGAATAACCACTTCCATAATAAAAATTTATCAAATCAAATCTATTGACAATAATTAGGAAAAGCTTTGTAGTAAAACATAATGTTCAAAACACCAAGTAATTAAGAGCTAATAGATATGACGTCAAAGTCGTTTCCAGGAAATAGTTTATATTTCATTGCTTATTACCAGATAATTGTTCTGAAATCGAAAAATAATTTATCAGATGATATTTACCTTTATAATTTATATATAATTACATATAAGTAAGAAGGTAAGCAATCAGATATTGTATTAAACCATAGCCTTTTCATTATCTATTCACAAAAGAAACATAGATACCAAATAAATCAAAGTACTGACGTCTTCCAGTAAAATGTGAAATTCGCCCCCAAGTAACTGGCATATAAACCATTGTTAATTGACAATACGTCGTCGATATATCTAAATGTTGAGTTGAAGGCCACAGCAAGTATTTTCTTCTTTTCACGCATTAGACTTCGCACAAATTCTGTTTCATGTGAATATAAAAATAGATTTACTTATAACGGAGCGCAATTGGTACTCATGGGAATTCCAATTTATTGTCGGAATATGTGGTCTAAAAAAAAAAAAAAAAAACAGATATTGTCGATCAGTAACTCAAGCATCTCTTTCACGTCAACTTCAGAGTACTTGTGTGTGCAATGTGTTTTAACAAAATAATTTTGCAAATGACCAATAACCATTGTAAATTTAAAAGTTCCGTTTTATTAAAAAAGCAGCTGACATTGAAATCAAAAATCCTGGTTCACCCCACTTTTTGAATATATTGTTGCGCAGTACACTAAGAGTTTTTCCTTCTCTTCTTTCAGTACTTTAGTGCGGAGTACAAAAGAGATTTGAATGAACATTTACTGGAATCCGCAATGTGTCTTTGTTTGGAATCCAATATATATCGGGTAATTCAAATTTATTTTTGCTCTGTGGAATATTAAAAATATTTAAAACTGACCTACAATTTTGAAGAATTTCTTCCTTAGAAAGGGAAGTATGAGTATAAGTAGGATTACCACTTGTAGAATTAAATCTTAAAAGTTCTTCTAAAATACAATTAATGAGACTTACAAACGAAGACAATGTTGTTACCTGCTTTGTCGACAAGGACCAGTACGTACTAATCATATAATCTATCTATTTTTTTTTCACTTCTGGATAATTGAACACAGAATGAATGATGGTTTTCATATTACCCCTCAATCTTTGAATACGCGGCGTTAACATGGATCTAAAACATTTAATCCATTGTGAAAAAAATCAACAATTCCACACTTTTACTTTAACATTAACTTTTGGACGGTATGTGCTAGAAATTTATTTTGAAGTAAGGGCATGACGACTAAGAGTTCATCAATTTGCAAAGGTAATGTCTATAAATCTCAGAAGAAAGGAGATGTAACGACAACCATTGGTCACGTGTCTGTGGTCTAAAAGTGTTGAAAAGAGATTTTTAAGTTTTTATTTTAATTTATAGATATCTCTGAAGGTTGAACTATTATTCACTCAGGTGTAATTTTTTGCCAGTTTTGGAGAAATTTGTAATATCATCATAAGAACTTCTTGATGTGTATTGTATTTCCTGTATATAAAGGAAAAAGTATAGTAACTTAATATATAAGGTAGTTAAAAAGTATGTATTTTAAAGCAGAATAAATGCATACAGATGTATATGTAAGTTTAAAGGTAAGAGCCAAGGGAATTGAATTTATATAGTTAAACAATGTTGCTTTCGATGTTTCGGAGGTCCGTGTTTGCTCTGCTCCTATTTTGTATTGTTTTATGGACTTTGATATTGAATACTGTTCGGTATCTCCATATCCCTTTTTCTTGCTTCTGTGCTATTTTTTTTTCTTGCAAGAATTTTCAAAGATTATAGTTATTAGAAACGTATCATGCCATTTTCGGAATAAAACCTTTGAATGAAAAAAACCCAAAATATATAATCATAAATTATGTTCTCGATGAATAAATATTCA
>PRKT01000152.1:941712-952947 GCA_003671525.1 Saccostrea glomerata | reverse complement strand
TATGGACTTTGATATTGAATACTGTTCGGTATCTCCATATCCCTTTTTCTTGCTTCTGTGCTATTTTTTTTTCTTGAAAGAATTTTCAAAGATTATAGTTATTAGAAACGTATCATGCCATTTTCGGAATAAAACCTTTGAATGAAAAAAACCCAAAATATATAATCATAAATTATGTTCTCGATGAATAAATATTCATTGGGATTCTGCAAGCAAAAAATATACCCATACCAGATACATGCATTGGTTGTGATGATAAGTTTAAGATATGCAATTAAATATAAGTTGGAAAGGATAAGATTACATAAAAAAAATCCCCCCTACTTGGATTTGAAAGTATGAAAAAATCAGGAGAGACATATACAAGGTTTTATTGTATAAAATATAGGGGGGTCAAATTTCTATGAGGGTCATTTTTCAACGTGTGTGAAGTCGTAGAATTAATGGTTTGGAATGTTTTTCTACAGTCGAAAAATGACCCTACTTGTCGTAGAATATTGACCGGGGGGTCATTTTTCTACGTAGAAAAATGACCCCCCGGTCAATATTCTACGGGGGTCACTTTTCGTCGTTACACCGGCGTGAAGCGTTGTAGTTCATACACCTCATAAATCTTCAAAAATTAAATTCATTTCTCATACATACATTATTTTTCTGATGACTTGCCATAAATTTACGCCATTCAACTGTCATTTTTAAAGCAAAACAGTGTGCACTATATTTTTTGACGTCAAGTGCGGTATTATGACGTAACAATGGAGATATTCATGCATTCATGCTCACCCATAGTAGTTCATGAGAAAATATACAGTATTCCTATTTGCAAAGAATCTTAAAGAAAAATATTTTGAAATGTAAATATTGAGTTTTGAAAATCTTTTTTTTTCTCAAAATAAATTTTTTTAACTACCTACCCTATTTTTTTGGCAAGGGGACAGGAAATAAGAGTATATTTTCTTTTGGCCTAAGTGACTTGCCAAACTGCATACATGTAATAATTAATGTTTTAATAAACTTTTCTCTTCTTAATTTTATAATTTTGCGTTGTTTCGTAATGTATCATCAATGAGTCATTGTATGCAATTGTATGGTTGTAGATAAATAATAAGCTGGCTGAGATTTGGATACTCTTTGGACATGTTGGACATGTGGAAATCATTTCTTCCAACACCTTTCAAGGTATATAACATTTGAACATAATTCTTTCAATTACCGTAATGCTTCTTGTGTCGTTGTCTTATACCCAGTATGAATATTGCTTGTGACACAACTGAGGAGTCAGTACAAACTTATCAAAGAATTGAAAGAACTGAAAGCCAGGATTTAATTGCTCGAGTATATTGTCTGATATGAAATTGGTACATTTTTTCCCTTTTGGCCATTAATTATGAACAGTTACTAAAGTTTTTATGATTATGAATTAAAACAATAGCCCCTATATAGCCCCTATATATATCAATAATTTAAAAAACCCGTTCAGACCCCAAGATATGTTATAATTTTAAAATTCAAAAGATGATATTTCCATGAAATTCTCGCATATATATTCAATAAGCATGTTTTTATTTTAATTCAAGAATTCTGTTTTGGAAAACTAGTAGTTAAAATAATGCACATGCTTTTTATTTTATAAAAAGTCTTTAAGTTTCAAACAAACAGTACCATTCTCGCAAACTACATGTATAGAAGCACTGATACTGCACATTCTCAAGCGAATACACACATGTTCATTCTTAAAATTCCAATTCACTATGTATACTTTTAATTTGCCAAAAATCAAAACAGAATATTCATGTAACCACTTTCATAACATCGATGAAAAATATATGAAACGTGAAACTAGCTCTTCAACAATTTCAACATTTGAAAAAACTGCACTATTGTTCAAAAATAGTTCTCTTGCAATACGCATTCAGCAGCGTATACATGTGCACAAATTGTGTAGCGTGAAACCTAATACTATAAAAAATAATAAGTAATATAATACAGTGTAATAACAAATAACAGAGGCAGCTGAATCCCCCGTTATTTTTCTGAGGACCTGGCAGGTTCAATATATACAAATATATGATTGAGCAATAAACTAGTATACAAATATAAGATTATAAGCAATATATACAAATATACATATATGATTGAGCAATAAATACAAATCAACTATGTACAAAACAATTAAAGTGATGCTGGCTCATGATCGGCTCTTACAGCTCGGCTCTTAAAGCACGGCTTATAGTTACTGACTCTAACAGCTCAGCTCTATAATGAGTAATGATAATGTTTTTGACCGGTATCGAATGAACACGGCATACAATTTGTATAATAGGCCAAGGGCGGTCCTTTTCTTATAGAACCAGGCGGACCTAATAGGTTATAAATCGTACTGGGTCCTGCCAGTTCCAATAAGGCTTACTATGTTTGAATTTTTTCTTGCTTTTCTTTGTCCAATCAAATTGAGGAATCACGCTGTTCATTTCATTAATAACAATTTGACATAATTCATCATACGTAGCGTCTATTTCTTCTTGTACACCTTTATTGTGTTTTATTTTTTCAATAAGATTATTCATTGCAGTTTTGGAGATTTCCGATTTCATAAATGTATTTGGAATTTTACGCAAATTATGGCGTTTCCCGTGTTCTTTATTGTTAGTACGACGTTCGTCTGCGATCTCACTATTTGTCATCTCTTTAGATAGGTTAACACTCAGGTCAAAGGTTATAACACAGTGATCCGGAACTTTACATTTTTCACCGATCAGATGAAAGAGTTGGTTTTTATTTATTATATCAGAGCATCTTGTGATATTGAAATTTGTACAGTTTCCGAAGATATCATGTGGGATACATATGTAGTCTACCACCGATTGACCTCTAGATGAAATAAAAGTTGGGTGAGTTGATTCGTTACCGAAGCGACCATTTAGAACACACATTCTACTGTCATTAAGGAATTCAACAAATGCGTGACCATGTTGATTTTGAGAGGCATCTTGGACAAGCCTATTTGGAATTTTATCTACATTGTTATTACATTCTTGTACATTCCCTATACGTGCATTGAAATCACCACATATCACAATGGAGTCTGTATCATAAAGTTGATATATCTGAGTTAACAGGTGAGTAAAAAACGATTGAGCATCGCGGCCCCAAGGGGAATTTTCGGGTGGTAGATAACACGTAAAGACGACCGTTGTATAACCAGTTTCTTTATTTTGGAATGATACACCTAAAATTCCATCGACAACTCTGTCTACAATATCAATATTAAAATCAGAAAATATCCAGTTCTTTATAAGCAGTCCTACAACTCCAGACCTCTTGGGAGCATTGATGTGCAACTTACTTCTGTTATGACCTATCCATTTATAGCCCCCGGCTACATCTAAATTGTCTTTGTTTAATAAATGGGTTTCATTAACAGATACAATGTCACAATCTATGTATTTCACAATTTCTGATCTTAGTTCATGATTTTTATGTGTCCAGCCACAAACGTTTAGATGTCCTATACGTATTGTTTCGACAGGTCGGGTGGATTCCTAATCCGTATTTTCAACTCTCGTGTTTTGCTGATCATTTTCAGGTGTTTTTCTAACAATGCGACCATTTGCTGTTATTCTATAATCTCTACCATTTGGGATTTCATTGAGGATAGTTCTTGCATTTAGTTCAATTAATCTCTCTGTGTGGGACTTACTTGATCGCAAGAAAACCGAGTTGTAGCCTTCGATCTCGTTAAGTCGACGTTTTGCCTTAAGTACTCGAATTTTCTCATCAACCCCAGCAAAGCTAATTTTCACTAACCCCGGTTTATTTATTTTCCTACTCCTTAACCGAGTGGCGGCAACAACCCTGGCACTTTCATCAAGATGAGCGACCATCTCTTGGGCAACGGCAAGTAGATTTTCATTGTGTTCAAACTTAACATTCGTCGCAATAATGGTAACATTTGGGTCATCAATAGGATTGTTTGCGAAACCATGCACGCTATTTTCATACATAGGGGATTCCCTACTATCCCTATTCTCAACCAGTTCTAGCCGTCCAACAATAGAGTCAATGGTCCGCGATAGCGCGTCGATGTGTGATTTATGAATGGACAACTCAATGTCAATGTCACTCTTCATGGCCTTGAACTTCTCGTCAATACTCGCAATAAATTCGTTTTTAAACTTGTCCAATTTGCTTTCAACAATAGACTGAAGAGTTGACTGACCTTTCTTTAATTTATCGACTGCATCGGCTATGATAGTCATTTTCTCTACAAACGTGTCATAATCCCCCTCAGAAACATTAGACCTACCGGACTTGTCGGCAGTGTTCGGTGAGCTGGTGGTCGCCATTTTTACCTGCTTGGGCGTTGACTTTGGAGTTTTGCCGTCAGATGATAGCCTACGCTTCCCCACTTCAACCCCAGGTCTACTCTGTCTGCTGATTGGACTCTTCGTAGAAGATTTCATTGACATTACAGCAAATAAACCTTTCTAATTTTCCATTTACAGTCAAAATTTCTCACTCTGGATAAACCCCATGTCATGTCTACTAACGCATCTTGTATTTCAACAAGTTCTGGTGATATCGCTACCGACGGAAAATTATAAAAATGGAGCTAAACATTTAGTATGTGATTAAAATATAAATTTTGGACACAATTGTATGCTTTTTACCCCCTCCCTCTCTATTTTCATCCCTTGCTAGGAGAGAGCAGACAAACATTATTTTAAAGTTAGTGGAGCTTTTGATTTTTGTAGCTAATGTACCGATTATGGTAAAGTACATCTTAATTCTATTTGCGACAATTTCTAGGAGCGAATCGTTTTATCGCAAATCTCGCTTGAAAGTATTACACTGCGGCCGAAATAGCGTTTCCTTGAGTATTGATACTATTGGATTTGACAATTGAACAATTTGAATCACGGATTGCATTCTATAAAACAAGCGCTTTAATTGGTTGATTAGGACCCGCCCACTCTCGTGCAGTATCCTTTGCCTTTGTAAGTTGGAATGCGCCATGTGATGGTCGAAAACCGATGGTGACTTTTTGAACTAAAAAACAGAGACCAACTATGAAATCACTTTAAAGCATGTGATATATTCCTATCGCAGACTGAACATGTATATCGTTTGTTGACAAACACTAATTTCATTTTATTCTACATGTAATTCTGCCGATTTTCTTTTCACGGCATTTTCAATTTTTGGTGGTGCAAATTGAAAACGCGTACGTGCCTAGAAAGCAAATCCAGCTAATACCGGAGCACCCATTGAAAAAATATAAATTCATATGTGGTAAAACATCGGATTAATTAAAAGTTTACTGTTTTGTTGTCAAGAGTATCAAAAATACCATGTTTCAAATGTGTGTGTGCTACTGCATGCCTATTTTTATTGTCGTCATGGCAATATTTAAACTTGCGATATGGAAAAAAAAACGAAAAACTTGTGCAGTGCACTTTTTTGTTTTTACTGTAATGGCGAATATAATTTATATGTTCACTATGAAATAATTAATATCACCTATATATAGTTACCAAAACTAAGTACGTTTAATTTTATTGATCATGTTGATGTACTGAAGATAAAACGGGAAAAACGGTCGTGTTTTTCAATTGCAAAAATATGTCCCTGGTGACGTGTATCGATCATTGCTACAGGTACTTATCCTTTATCATCAGTCCTGGGACAGATATTATTTGAAGATCATTACAGGTTACCCACACTTACAATAATTTATTAAGATTTTGCATAGGGGGTCCTCTGAAAAGGGGGCCTACCACTTGTTTACAAGTTTTCTTACAGCTGTTCTATCTTGGAAACATTCCATGAGCAAGTGGGCGGGCTTATAAAAAAGCACCAATCAGATTCTTAGTTGCATTGTATAGTTTGAATACAGCCGAAATGAATTGTAAAACTGTTAAATCCAATTGTGTCGACACCCAACGCAATGCTGATCAAGTCAAAGTGTATACTTTTGAGCGAGATTTGCGATAAATAAAAACAATAATGTACATCTCTGTAGCAGTCCCCCAAAAAATTATTTCTTCATTGTTTTGAATTAAGTGTTGACGATTAAGATAGCATCATAATACATAAATGTAATTATATTTGTGCATGGTGTTGGAAAGATAAAGAGTTGGGTTGGAGAACCTCCTTCTTGTTTTCTTGTTTTCGATAGGGGTTAATCAATTCAATGAAATTTTTTGAAAAGATAACGAAAATTCTGTCTTTTACAAAATTCTATGTCCGGAATTTTTGTTGTATACGTATACCTTTTAAAGTGCATTTTAAGTATTTCCATGGTAAACATATACTCATAACGCACATTTGAACAAAAATTCAGGGTGCGTTGATTTCGTTCCAAAGAAGTCGGTATGATTTTTGCTTTATTGTGTTTTAAAAATGTTATGTCATCAAATAGTTTTGAAACAGGCTTTTAAAAATATTAGATAAGTATATGACTTTGATAAATCAGAAAAGAATATGGCACAAAGGATTAGCAGCCTGCAAATAGGACATCATAAATGTGATGCATTTCTGTGTTTTAAACAGGAAAAGCCTCAAATTAGCCAATTTCAAGGGTCATTTTCCTTTAGAAAATAGTGTTCAGAGCCGTTGCCCACTCTAAATTTGTTGATATGTTGTGCAAAAAACAATAAAAAAAATCATATACAACTGTATCTCAAAATCTTTATGGGCGATGCCTGTGGAAAATATTTTCTGAAAGAAAATTCCATTGAAAATTGGTGTCTTCTGCAACTTTTGAAGAAAATATGGGAAAATGCACATGTTTATCACTTCACAATAAGCATTTAAAAACACGTGTGAGAAAAACGATTTGTATGATTTTTTTGCATGGAATTTCATTTATTCAGAAAGCATTAGTTTTCATCATTTACGCCAGTTTTATTTTTATCAGAAAACCACAGGGCAGGATTTGTATTGAAACCATACCTTGTTCTTCAACGCACTTTGTAAAAATATCACAATGCGTTGATCTCATCCCAATTTTGACGCCCTTTTATTATTTTTCAAAGTACGCAATTATTATAAAAGGCCAAAATAAAATATACTCTTGTTTCTTGTCACCCAACCTACCCTAGATATTACCCTCCGACCCTAAAAGTTTTCATTTTTTGGGGGGGCTTTTTTCCTGAAATACTTTTAAAGTCGACCAACAGTATTTACAGAACTAATACATCACAGGTGAACAGGATGAATGTCTTTACCTTATGAATCTTTATTGACATACTTGATTTGTAAACCTTATAAACTGTCATCTTGTTATTACATGTAATATGTTCTGCATTTATTAAAGAAATGAATTTAATTTTTGAAGATTCATGAGGTTATGAACTACGACGCTTCACTCTGGCATATTTCATGAAGCGCGTTAGCGCTTCATGATAAATATGCCGGCGTGAAGCGTTGTAGTTCATACACCTCATGAATCTTCAAAAATTAAATTCATTTCTCATATATACATTATTTTTCTGATGACTTGCCATAAATTTACGCCATTCAACTGTCATTTTTAAAGCAAAACAGTGTGCACTTTTTTGACGTCAAGTGCGGTATTATGACGTAACAATGGAGATATTCATGCATTCATGCTCACCCATAGTGTAGTTCATGAGAAAATATACAGTATTCCTATTTGCAAAGAATCTTAAAGAAAAATATTTTGAAATGTAAATATTGAGTTTTGAAAATATTTTTTTTCTCAAAATAAATTTTTTTAACTACCTACCCTATTTTTTTGGCAAGGGGACAGGAAATAAGAGTATATTTTCTTTTGGCCTAAGTGCCTTGCCAAACTGCATACATGTAATAATTAATGTTTGAATAAACTTTTCTCTTCTTAATTTTATAATTTTGCGTTGTTTCGTAATGTATCATCAATGAGTCATTGTATGCAATTGTATGGTTGTAGATAAATAATAAGCTGGCTGAAATTTGGATACTCTTTGGACATGTTGGACATGTGGAAATCATTTCTTCCAACACCTTTCAAGGTATATAACATTTGAACATAATTCTTTCAATTACCGTAATGCTTCTTGTGACATTGTCTTATACCCAGTATGAATATTGCTTGTGACACAACTGATAGGAGTCAGTACAAACTTATTATCAAAGAATTGAAAGAACTGAAAGCCAGGATTTAATTGCTCGAGTATATTGTCTGATATGAAATTGGTACATTTTTTCCCTTTTGGCCATTAATTATGAACAGTTACTAGAGTTTTTATGATTATGAATTAAAACAATAGCCCCTATATATATCAATAATTTAAAAAACCCGTTCAGACCCCAAGATATGTTATAATTTTAAAATTCAAAAGATGATATTTCCATGAAATTCTCGCATATATATTCAATAAGCATGTTTTTATTTTAATTCAAGAATTCGGTTTTGGAATACTAGTAGTTAAAATAATGCACATGCTTTTTATTTTATAAAAAGTCTTTAAGTTTCAAACAAACAGTACCATTCTCGCAAACTACATGTATAGAAGCAACTGATACTGTGCATTCTCAAGCGAATACACACATGTTCATTCTTAAAATTCCAATTCACTATATATACTTTTAATTTGCCAAAAATCAAAACAGAATATTCATGTAACCACTTTCATAACATCGATGAAAAAGATATGAAACGTGAAACTCTTCAACAATTAATTTCAACATTTCAAAAAACTGCACTATTGTTCAAAAATAGTTCTCTTGCAATACGCATTAAGCAGCGTATGTACATGTACACAAATTGTTATGTCACGATTATGTAGCGTGAAACCTAATAATATAATACAGTGTAATAACATAACAGAGGCGGTTGAATCCCCCGTTATTTTTCAGAGGATCTGGCAGGTTCAATATATACAAATATAAAATATATGATTGAGCAATATACTAGAATACAAATTTAAGATTATAAGCAATATATACAAATATACATGTATGATTGAGCAATAAATACAAATCAACTATGTACAAAACAATCAAAGTGATGCTGGCTCATGATCGGCTCTTACAGCTCGGCTCTTAAATCACTGCTTATAGTTACTGACTCTAACAGCTCAGCTCTAATGTTTTTGACCGGTGTCGAATGAACACGGCATACAATTTGTATAATAGGCCGAGGGCACAGGCGCTTGACGTTTTTAACCTTTCTCTTTATAAATAAAAAATTTCCCTACTATAATTATTATAGTAGGGAAATTTTTTTATTTTCTATAAAGAGAAAGGTTAAAAACGTCAAGCGCCTGTGGCCGAGGGCGGTCCTTTTCTTATAGAACCAGGCGGACCTAATATGTTATAAATCGTATTGGGTCCGGTGTAAAGACGAATAATGACCCCCATCGAATAATGACCGGGGGGTCATTTTTCAACGACAAAAAATGACCCCCACCCGTAGAAAAAAAATCATTTTTTGTAGAAAAAGGGTCCTAGGGGGTCATTATATTATATGTTAGTCCTATAAAATAATGACCCCCATTGAAAAATGACCCCCTTTAAAGTGATACAAAATATACACTCTTTGATATCTTTTTTACAGCGAAACTAATTTTTACATTTTCTGTAACCAGAAAAATACAAAAAGTCGTATGAAATAATGAGATTCACGTAGTCTTTCAATGCTAAAATTGTGTTTGAAAAGAGATTCTTTAATTGTCAAGTAAATAAAATTTCTTTTTAATATTCCTTCTTATAGAGTTAGCTTAAAGAATGATATTCCATTTGTTTTTAGAAATCAAACCATGCAAAAATCAGGTTTAAATACTCTTTAATAGGAAAAATTAAAATTTCTGTCATCTCAACTTTTAGTTTGTTTAAGTTTGGCAAATCCTATTTGACAATGAAAAAGGAGGAAATTTTTATCCCCCCCCCCCCAAAAAAAAAGAACATTACGTTAAATCAAAAAAAAAAATAATAATAATAATAAATGAAAAGCAAAAATATGAATAAAACTCTATACCTTTCAATGATTCTGTAAGAGGCTCTAGACAAAATATTGAAATGAAGTTAAGCCTTTACACAAGTACTATCATATCATAATTTACTTCGCCATGATTAAAGCATACTTTAAATGTTGGTGGAGGTATACTTGAAAGTATTGTGGCAAAGTAACAGTTAAAAATTAGTAGAATAGTAGATTATATTTAGCTTATTTTAAATTCCTTCTTATAGAAAAATAAAGGTAGGGTGTTTTTTTGCTTTTGTTCAATATTGACTTCCTCCTAAATAACAAAGGGGGTGGGGTAAGTATAAGACCTAAAAATATGCTCTGTAAAGCTATGGGCTAGTGTAAAATACACAGTCATTCTAATGCAAAAACTATACATGTAGACATAAACTTTTGATTTAGCACACAGTATTCATTACATTTCTTTTAACGTAGAACCTACTTCGTATGACATCAAACCTGGTAAATGTGTTAAACCTGTGCTACAACTTTCGTAATAATTTGAATGGTATGTAACCATTTTGAAGGAATGCATAAATCGTAAGAAATCTTTAGTTGCCAGCTATATAGTGTAATATCTTGATGAAATGTGTCTAAGTCAAAGATGTACGTGTTGTAGATCGTTTGATCGTGTGTACATTTTTGTGATATCTATAATGAAATGATTTGCGTTCCTTTTAACAATTGTTTGTTACATATTCATATTCTTGGTGTTTGATTACAATTTTTCTATTAAATATGATGGTGGACTTATCTTTTATGTTAATTGAATAAAAAAGAAATTATTCTTGATAAAATATTGTTTAATATTATTCAGTTAAAAAAGTTTATAAACGACGATGTTTGAAGAAGTATTTTTGTGATTTTTCATATTCCCTTTATGACAGCCTGTTCTAGATTTAAAAAACAAGGAAGAAGGATATGGAAATAACAAACAGTATTCAATCTCAACGTCCATTAAACAATATACAAAATAAGAGCAGAGCAAACACGGACCTCCGAAACATCAGAGGTGGGATCAGGTACCATGGAGGAGTGAGCATCCCCTGCCGACCGGTCACACCCGCCGTGTGCTCGTTGTCATGATCAGGAAATAACGGAAAAAATCCGTCGTCAATTCAGTGTATAAATAATGGACTAACAATTGGTATGAAAAACGTCAGTCAGCATTTCACTCAATGATAGATTGTATTTGCTGACAAGGTCATTGTATCGACCATAGAATTTACGAAATGATGACTTTAAACGAGACTGTTGATATTCTT
>PRKT01000152.1:920762-938210 GCA_003671525.1 Saccostrea glomerata | reverse complement strand
TGTGAGAAGACCCTACTTTGGGTAACAATATATTTAAATTGCATTTAAGAAAAGTTTAATCTTCGCTATGTTGCCATACAGGGGCATAGCTGTTTCACAAACACATCTTTTTATATATGAGGATTTGCGGATAAGAGATGGATACCTCAAAGCGTAACAGACGGACGGACAGACATCCTGATCACTATATAACCTCCCGCTTTTCAAGCGGAGGATATAATAATATATAATACTGCTGATTTTTTCTGTCAGTTCGATGATTTCCACCATCAAAAAAAAAATGTTTACCTAACCCTTAAGGCTTGATAAATCTTTTACTCCTTTAGATTCGGAATCATTGCATTTACCTTAAAATATGGCTATAATTGTACATGTATAATGTTATGAGATCAACATATCATCAGCTTATTCCCAATAAGCTCGGGTGAGCTTTTTGGCCAATATGCTTCTTCATCTAATTTTTTTTTGCCCCCTAAAAATTTTAGCTTTAATCTACAGGGGGTCATTTTTCTACGGGGGTCATTTTTCTTCACGTGGGTTCTGCAAATTTTTAGGGAAGTGACACTTTTTCTACGGGCAAAAGGGTCATTTTTCACCCCCGGTCATTATTCGATGGGTGTCATTATTCGTCTTTACACCGGCCGGACCTTTAAAAGAGGCGGACCAAATATTATGCGACACTGGCTCTTACTGGCTCCCTCGGTAGCTTTCTTGGTAATAAATAATATCCAAAGCCATGCAGGAAAGTCCATAGGCGCTTGGTTTCAGGATGGTGTTTTTTGTATATTATGTGTTTTTCTAAGTGTGTCTGAATACCTCATCAAAATAAAAATTCGCTGAAATTAGCACGTTTTAAAAATGTCATATTTACTGTATATTAAAAGTACTCTTTTAATATACAGTAAATATGACACTTAAACTGCGAAATTTTATTTTTATTTTGATGAGGGTATTCAGACAGACCTAGAAAAACACATAATACACAAAATACACCATCCTGAAACCAATTAAGCGCCTATGATTCAATCACGTCTAAAAAAAATTACTACTTACAATACTTAGCATCAATTGTTAGCCGCTGGTGTTCTCACTTCTGCATCAACTGCTACAAATTTCTTTCTTTTTACACAAAAGTTAACCGTAAAACCATAACACTATAGTGATGTTTTAAAGATCAATGAAATCAAAACACATATATTATTCCGGAAATGTTATAGTCGTCTCTTTTCCAAGGCTTACGGTATTTTGTTATCTTCAATGTGCTTCCAGTTGTGAGTTGGGGGATTTCCAAAACGTAAACCGATGGGATTAGAAATAAATTCAAACACGTTTTGATGTTTATTTATTCATTTACATGAAGTAGATATTTACTCACATGTTGTGAAGATTCTAAAAGAGGCAATGCTGCTGGTTTCTAGGTCAGTAGAATGATAAAATATATTCTGATTCAGTATAATTCACTTTTTTTTTCTTATTCACTAATTCATCAGAAGTGGACCTATAGTAACTGAAATTTGGCCCAAAACGAATATGGAACCAAAAGCATTACATTTTACACAGTATGATCACTCAGAATAAACGGGAAACTCGTATTTCAATGTTTAGAAAATTTATCGGGGTTTATAGGTCATGCAATACCAGATCAAACATTTTAATACTTCCTTAAGTCATATTTCAATATTTACATGATATAGATGAGATACTTAGAAGTTCCTTAAAATATTCTTAAATTTGAAAATACAGCATTGTCACTGCTTTGATCGTCTTTCATTTGAATTATGTAATATTTCTCTTCATATATTGTCAAAAACATTGAATGATCAGACAGTGAGACCGCCATTTATAATTTATTTTGCTTGACCATTTTTTTTCTTATTGAACAATTCATGGTGTTAAACATGTTAAATGAAAACCGATGACTTGAATCCAGGAAAATTATCACTTTCATGTCAATTAAAAGTGTTGTGGGATTAAAAAGTAATTATTGTGACAACATGTGTATGTAGCTATGTGCTTGGTATATATACATAAGGAAATAGACTCTTAATTCTAACTTAAGCATAAAAGATGAAATGAAGTGATTCAAACTGTACTAACATGTGTTTAGCTCTCACATTGGAGGAATCACTGGTTTAAAAAGTATTGACCATAATTTAATCATGTCATGATGTGTGATATTTTGATTTAATAAATAAATAAGGACACTTTTAATTCTTTTTTCCCCTCAGAATTTAAGAAAAGATATGTCTGGGGAGGACTGTGTACCATTAAGACAATCTCAGAATTATCTGTGGGACGTCACCAAAATCCTGGGCCAGGGAGCCACCAGTAAAGTTTACAAAGGCAGAGAAAAGGTAAAACATCAATGAGTTAGTTTTCTATCTTATACAAAGAAGCAATAGATTATTAATTTTTACTCTTTCTCTTACTCTTGTCTCTTTCTCTTCCTCTCCCATGTATTTTGTAAAACTATGAAAAATACAATAAATTATCGGGTAAGAAAATAATTTGCAATATCAAAATCAACAGAAACTCAAGCTGATACGATTTAGAAAAAAATAATTCACACAGACTTACATGTAAACTGAATTCTCTTGTTAATTTTTATATACTTTGGTATAAAATAAGTAATAACAATTTTTTTTCCTTCAATTTGTATAACTTTTCATTATAAATTCATGAAATCAAACTGATTTTGGTGTTTAATTCAGAGAAATGGAGAGGAGGTGGCGGTTAAGGTGTTCTCCTCGGCAGCCATGCAGAGAAGTCCGGAGGTTCAGGTCCGGGAATTCCAGGTGATGATGCAACTCAAGCACGAAAATGTCGTCCAGCTCCTGGGAATTGAGGAAGAGGTCAGTACTTCCTGAAAGCTCAATTGATATAGAGAGCTATCGCAATATATATCAGCTTGATTTAATCTGTTTTGGCCAGATTTTTATTATTATAAAGCAAAAATTAATCTGATCTTTGAATGGATGATGTCTATCTATCTATGCATGTACATGTATTTATATAAGGCAAAAAAAGGAAAAACTTGATTTCTTCAATAAGCTATTGGTTTAATTGTGGATTTAAAAAAAACACTTGCAGAAAGAGAGAGAAAGAAATTCATGTTATCTGTACATTGACCTATAAATGGAATTTTGTTTTTTATTTTTAGGATGTCAATAACCATAAGGTGATTGTGATGGAGTTATCTCAGTATGGGAGTCTGTACACACTGCTGGACGAGCCCAAAAACTCACTAGGTCTGGAGGAAGACGAGTTCATCATTGTCCTCAAAGATCTCTGTATGACATGCTTCATTGTTAATTTATAATTATCTTGTTTGAAGTTTTTTTTTTCATGCATGTTGCATAATCATTGAAAGTGTTAATTTAATTTTTAAAATATTTAATCTCTAAAACTTTTTAAGGATATATTATTTGGAGACATTGTGAAAAAAAAATCTTTTTGCATTTGTATTTTTCTATTTTGTATCTCTTTATTTATAAAGTTCAATGATCATGTCTGTATATCATAGTGCTCCCTTACTTTGACATTTAGTATTGTGTGTTTTAGCTGCAGGAATTCAGTATTTGAGGGAAAAAGACATTGTACACAGGGATATCAAGCCAGGAAACATTCTGTTGTTCAAAGATGATGAAGGGAGGTGGGTACACGTGGTGAAATTTATACATTTCTTTTGTATAAACCACAAAAATTTTTAGTATTTAATATATGAAGTTGTAGATTTCATATCTGTCACATCTGTACATTGATATGGAAGTTAATACCACAGAAATATCACAGTAAACCTGCAATTCTTACATTGTCATTACTGTAGACATACTTTTTGTCAAGGGGTCATAGTTCCGCGGAATCCCAAATTCTGTCTAATCTGTGTGTAGAAAATTGCGAGGATTTTCTAGACTTTCACTATATGCCTTACATTTATATTAAGTAGGCTTTGACAAATTTCCGCCGAAAATTTGTGACCACATACATAGCGTAAAATAACACCACGTGGAAAAAAGTACTTCTACATTGATTCGATGCTCTAGCTGTCATAAATTTGATGCTCTGTCACACATTGGATGCTCACTTTATCATTCTTGAAGCTAGCTTGGATATATTTTTTTGTCAGTTTTGCTGATATCGTTTCTGTGATGATGATTTAGATTTAAATATTTCAGCTTGTACAGGAATGTACATTACAAAATGATGTCTATTTCTTATCCTAGGTCGGTTTACAAACTGACAGACTTTGGTGCAGCTAAACAACTGGAGAGCGAGGATGAACAATTTATGTCCCTCTACGGCACAGAAGAGTATCTGGTAAATCTCTATATCTAGAAGTGACACTCTATAGAGATTAAAGATTAACAATCCTTTCAAAGCTTACAGGCAAAACTGTACTATCTTTATGCATTTGGAACACCTTTGATAAGTTGAAGTAAGTGAGAAGTCTCTGGCAGCCACTTTTAATTTTTTGGTAAATGTATTTTAACTTCAAATATCTCCTCAGATATTTCAACTTTTTTTTTTGGCCTCATTATATTCAAGACAATGAAGGGTGACTAAAACAATTAATGAATTATTTTCTGTATATTAATCGCAGCATCCTAACATTTATGGTCGGGCGGTCATAAAGGATGGAAACACCGGTCCTTTTGATGCCACAGTTGACCTTTGGAGCCTTGGGGTCACGACTTATCATGCTGCCACGGGACACCTGCCCTTTAAAGCATTTGGAGGAAGAAGAAACAGACACAAAATGTAAACAGTTTTAATGGGGAAAATATTTTAATGAATACATGTACATGTATGATTATTGCATTTTGATATAGAAGTACAGGTACATGTTCTTTTTCAGATTAAAAAATATGATTGATTTTACATAAATACATGTACTATATTAATCATTTGACAAGATTCCTTCATGATAGTGGGAGGTACATTATGTACATTGATTATTACATGTAAGATCATAGTTTATATTTAGAATATTGTTTTTTTTTTGAGACAGGTATGAAATCACTAAGACCAAAGAGAGTGGTATGATATCGGGGGTACAGAAGTATGAGGATGGGCCGGTGGAGTGGAGCCGAGATCTACCTCTCACCTGTCTATTGTCTGTGTAAGTTGCTCATTAAAGATTATATGGATATTTATTACATACTAAGTAATAAATACAGGATTTTTGCATATGCGATATGGCTGACGCCACAATAGCCGTATCAGCCCTGCAGGGCTGATGTGGATTTGCGGGGCTGATATAGGTTTATCAGCCCTGCAGGGCTGATACGGATCATTATTATGCTTCCTGTCAGTTTGTCTCTATATAACCCATACCCTACTATTCTCGCATAGTGGTCTAAGGATTTATATAGCGTAAGTATACTATGCCGAAACAGTGCACGGCTTCCATGCACACCCCGGGACTCGAACTCACGACCATGCGGTTGCCAGTCCGTTGCCTTATCGATTACGCCACAGAGACAATCACTAATACAAGGATTTTATTACATATATAAACTTAATTTATACAATTGACACAAGAAGGAGAAAATAGACAAATATTATTTGAAAACAGTTATATTATTCTAAGGAACCTTAGATAAATGTGTACAACAAAGTTTCAAACTAATTACATACAGATCGTTAGATGAACTGATATCATGGGGTCATTAAAACGCTTTTTTATATAGCGCTAGATTGAAGGATGTAAAAGAAAAATATCAATGAGAATCAACGTCTGCAAACAAATCAGTCTTACTAACACAACGGAAAATAAAGATGAGTTGCTTTGGGACAGAAAATCCCGACTTATTTAGAGAAAATACTAGTAATCAAAATAACTAAGCATGCAACCAATTTTAGTATGAAGATTTTGAATCAGTTCTTGCAGGTGCGCTGTTTTAGCACCGATGTTTTCAGGAAAAAGTTAAATAGATTGCCGCATAAATAATTACAACAGTCAGCATAATAATAACAATAGTGTTGCATTATGCATGTACTATGCCTAAATAGTAGGCAGGGTTTGACACATAGTGCACTCGCCTCCGGCTCGTGCACCATGTGTCAAACCCTGCCTACTATTTAGGCATAGTACATGCATAATGCAACACTATTATATAAATATCACACCCCACTAGTACATTAAACCTCAAAAACAGTACTTGTGATCATACACATATTTTGGGGTTTACATAATTCTCTTAATTTTAACTTTTTGAATGTAATGATAATCTAACTGATGAATAATAGATTATTTTAAAATTACGGATTGAGGACATTTGAAATAAAAGTACATGTAGGAACAAACCCAAATCGTATGAGACAATAGACTGTGTACTTAAGAAGTCAATGCATGATTGATTACTTATTTTCTTCTCAACTTAATGTGTTCTGTATTTTATTACTGAGTATGTAATAAATATAATAATACATACCCTTTTCCATATCACAGCCCTGTATCAGCCTTCGGCCCTCTGGCTGATATTGGTGTCTCGGGCTGATACAGGATGTGATATGGAAAAGGGTATGTATCATTCTCTATATATTGCATGTATCTTTTCAGAGAAACTGCTATTTAGCATGATTATGAATATTGATATGATCCTTTTTAAAAAATTTGAGATAATTTAATTTGAAAACCTTAATGAATTTACGGAAAATGTAAGATCCTGGAATGTATATATATGGCAGATCTGGTATTATTGATAAAATGCATAAGTACAGTTTTTAATGATAATTAAAAGGTAAAAAAAAAAAAATTGAATTTTAGATCTAAAAATTTAGAAACAATATTTTTAATAACAATCAGAGAAAAAATATATTTCAATAATACACTGACTAAAAATATTTGGAAATTGGATCAACCAATAGAAAATCGAAAAAGAGATGTCTTCACATTTACAGCATATTCAAAATTTTAATCTGTCAATGTAGAGGTTTGAAGAAGTTCTTGGTTCCACTGCTGGCCTCCCTGCTTGAGAGCAATGAAAGAAAAAGGACGACTTTTGACAAGTTCTTTGAGAAAGTGGCAGATCTTCTCAGCAAGAAAGTTCTCAATGCATTTTGTCCTGTGACCTGGTCAAACATGAGAATCTATGTTAACAAAGACACCAAGTACGACAATTTCACTTAATTTTTATTAAATATTTCATAGAGTTGATGAATGCAATAAAAATTATGACAATATTCATAATATTTACATGTTAATCCATATAACATCCTATTAATAAGCAGCATTTTCCATTTTGTGCCCCTCATCGACTACAAATACAGACTAATACATTTTTAAAATTTAAATGGCTGCCCTCTGTTCCAGACTATCAGGCCTACAGGAAGTGATTGCGGAGCAGTGCGAGGTGGCAGCTGTCAATCAAATCCTGGTGGTCGACGGAGAGTTACTGGAGCATACCGTTGACCCCCTTGACCCCGTGTCAGAGTATCCAAAATCCATCACAATAGACAACCCTATATTTGTGTTCCTAAAGTCCTATCCAGATCACAGATATTTCCCCAACTGTGTATATCGTAAGCAGTTATTTGTTTTATATGTCATTGTTTTAAGCTTAAGATTGTTGCCCTAGGGCATATAAAGTGATAATAAAAAGCTATCTAAGCTTTATTGTACTATAATGTTGTTTATTTTTGATGTAGCTGAGTTTCCCCGATTCAGCAGTTCAGTACACATCAGCAATGACTACCAGCTGTCTAAGCTCTGTTGTACAGTCATGTCCTTTCATCTCCGACTCGTCAGGCAATACCACAGAAAGTTACAGTTATTACAGAAGAGTGTTCGAGGATACATGTAAGTATTGTTGCTCTTAAATTGGTATTTGACAAAGTTTACATAATAAAAATGATACGTTATGTCTGAGTAAAAAGGAATATTAAGATTATAATCCTGTACATGTATGTATGCTTACTGGAAATTGTGAGAAATCAACAGAAATATTCTCACAATAAATAAAATCAGCATGCATTATACTGGCTTATTAAGTGCTATCTTATAAATACTGTACTGGGATTTCTTGGTTCTCTCGTCCCACCTACATTTATATATAACTACATTGTTGCTACAACATTTTTTTTGTTTTTAGACATGAGCTTCACCATGAGATTGAGCACCTAGTAGACTACCTCAGACATCAGAAACAACACAACCAGACATGTCAACTGTGGACGCGGAACTATAACCACTCGGTGGCACAGAACATGGCACTAGTCAGGGGGACCAACCAGGGGCAGGGGGCCAAAGACAGGGAAATGCTGCTGGAGGGAAACCAGAAGTATATCAGGGACCTGGAGAAACAGGTAGGAACCAAGAGCTTTGATGTCCAATCACAGGACTTGTAACATAAAATATCAGACCAATAAAGAATCATTAAGCAGAAATTATCCTACTACTCAAAAGATTTTGCATTTAGTTTTCCCTAGCATATGGTTATCAAAAAGGATTGTGTAAGCTTGCAGTCTAAGGATAAACTTCAAGATATCCACAAATTTGAGATATCAAGGGAAAATACTTAAAAAAAATTAGTGACTGGGCCTTATAAATTACTTCAAAATATCCATGGTATTTGAGATATCTGTTTGTGAAGTGTTACTGAAGTTCGGCTGTATTATGACAAAGAATATGGATATGTATTTGTAGGTTGACAACATAATGAAGGGAGCAGAGGAGCAGCTGAATCAGGTCCAGAGGGACGAACTACAGAACAAGAGACTAGAGAGATACTGGGGGGACGAAAATCTGGCCTGCCACTCTGATACTTATAGATGGTAAGTACTACAGAACAAGAGACTAGAGAGATACTGGGGGGATGAAAATCTGGCCTGCCACTCTGATATTTATAGATGGTAAGTACTACAGAACAAGAGACTAGAGAGATACTGGGGGGATGAAAATCTGGCCTGTCACTCCGATTCTTATAGATGGTAAGTACTACAGAACAAGAGACTAGAGAGATACTGGAGGGATGAAAATCTGGCCTGCCACTCTGATACTTATAGATGGTAAGTACTACAGAACAAGAGACTAGAGAGATACTGGGGGGATGAAAACCTGGCCTGCCACTCTGATACTTATAGATGGTATATACTCCATCTGACTTGTACAGGCACTTTATTAGACCAAGGATGTATATGTATTTACACATAGACCAGAGAATTGCATTATTTATTATTATTGCATAATAATAAACCAGAAGTCAAGACTAATGCTGAGTTTGTAACTGAAATAATGCATGAGTGCAAAAGATACACTGAGTCTTAAAAACTGTTAAATTTTCTTTTTGTCATGAGGTGTGTAAGGAAGTGCTGTTTTTTGCAGTGGAGAGAAGATTGAAGTAATGTTAGAATCAATGCGGGGGATAATGATGGCATTTAAAGAGGACAGACACAGAGTGGTGCTGGGGAAACTGGAGGAGAACATCCATATGGTAGAAAAGTAGGTCATCAATTTAACTTTACAAAGAATAGAAAAGTAGGTCATCAGTTTAACTTTACAAAGAATAGAAAAGTAGGCCATCAGTTTAACCTTACAAAGAATAGAAAAGTATAAGGTCATCAATTAAACTGAAAGGGTAGAAAATATGTCATAGACAAACACAAAAAGATACTTGGCAAACTGGAGGAGAATATCCAAATGGTAGAAAAGTAGGTCATCAGTCTTAAAATCAATTTATCAAAATTGGAAAATATTGCAAAAAGATAGAAAACTGTTTTGATATAGTTTCATAAAAAACAGTTTTTGATATCATTACATGCATTTGACTTTTCATTAATATGTTATATTTGATTTGATATTACAGAAATCGACTGCAGACATTATGTTCTAAGTCCCTTTCCATATTAGAAAGCTGTAACCGATGTACAGAAAAACAGTATAATGCTTACTACATGTGGTACAAGTAAGTGCATAGGGAAAAGCAGTATGATCTGTTTGACATTGTACAAGTAGATACTTTAACATGAAAAAGAAAATAGTACAAAAACTTAACCTTGATAATAATTTTTGAATGGTTGCTAAAAAATTAAGGGCTTTAAATATTTCACTTGTATATTTTTTTGACAAGGCCTTTCTATGTATATTTCTATTTCTATTTCAATTTTATACAAGGTCAAGGTTTTTAATATATTCGATCAGTGCATACTATTAATGCAAGATATATTACTGTATTCAGCGGCGGCTCACACAAATTGGTCCGACCAAAATAGTTCCATCATGATAAGTAGATACAACATTATTGTTCATGATAAGAGTAAAGTTGTGTATGTCATACGTTAAAGAAATCAAAAATAACGTCAAAATATTATTAGAAAGTCACTTTCCCCCCGAAATGCAAATAAAAAATATCAATATTCCTACGCTCGCTCCCTCCTCAGCCTTTTTTTTTTTTTTACATGTTTGATAACAGAGAATATTTAGGTCATTCTTCGATTCATATCTTTTCACCGATGAATTGATAATACTATATCAACAATTGTATTAAGTTCATGTTTATAGTCCGTTAATTATCATACAATTTCTTCTTAAAGAAAAAATTAATCATTCTGTGTGAATGTATTATTAAATGACGGAATTTTCAATCCCTGGCCGGATTCTGCTCGTGTGTACACTTTGTAAACTGTAGGGTATGTGTGGCAAAACGAGAACTGGGTCGGAGATTCGGGTTCGTGTTGAAGTTCAGCATACCATTTTATATAGAACTTGAATAATGTAAGTAATTTCTGCGACGAATACATTAGTATATTTCAGTAATTTTCAAAACAAAAAAGGTTTTCAGTTTAGAATTTTCCGACCCGGTCCTGATTTTCCTAACCCGGCCATTTTAAACACAAGTTGTTGCAGATGCAAATGTTAGAACAAACTATATATAGTTCAACAGGGATTGTATAATTTTTATTAATCAGAATTCGTATTCATATGATCTAATTAAGAAAAGAAAAGTTTTTTCTGCCATCGTAACTTCTCGGCAAAATAAAACGTGTTTCTCCGAGCTCGCTGGATGCGTTTGACAGCTCCATCGCACGTGTGTAGACCAAGGCTAATGTTGGTCTTGCGGACACAGGTACATGTAGGCCTATGTGTACTGTTTGTTAGGAGACTGGGTGACCGTATTGCTATGGACTCACGAAATTTACAACAGTTCCATAATTAGACAGTGCATTTTTTTTTATTAACGTCATTATAAACACTGTTAAACATATTAAATCTAAAAGTCGAATATCTTTGGATATGGGGTAACCCATATCTATTCTTGTTATTTGTGAAATTGGATCTTGTCAGATCTACTTTGACGTACATCTGTTTCATACTTTGACAGTCAGGCAGTTGATACGAGGAACAGGTGTGATAAAGTCAATCTCAAACTGGGGCACCTGGAGAAACGACAGACGGAATACGTCAGTAAATTAGATGAGGTAAGATGTTATGAATTACAGGAATCCATACATATCAAATATTAGACAAAGTAAGATGTTATAAATTACAGTAAACAGATTATATCATTAAATTAGGTGAAGGTATTGGCAGAAATGATAATTATCATAACATGTTATTGGCTTGTCTCTTGCCACAAATTAATTATACCCCCGCTCCGAAGGGGAGGAGGGTATACTGTTTTACCCTTGTGTGTCTGTCTAGCTGTCTGTCTGTCCGTCTGTCTGTGTGTCCGTCCGAAACAAATTTTCGTCACAGTTTTCTCAGCAACTACTCATCATAGATGCTTGAAATTTTAACACAATCTTCTCTGAGGCATGCCATATGGTGGGGTACATTTTTGCTTAAATCTGAAGTCAAGTTCCTGTTTGTCTGTGCATCTGTCCGTTTCATACATAACAAATTTTCGTCGCAGTTTTCTCAGCAACTACTCATCGTAGATGTTTGAAATTTTAACACAATCGTCTCTGAGGCATGCCATATGGTGGGATACATTTTTGCTCAAACCCGATGTCAACTTCCTGTTTGTCTGTGCGTCTGTCCGTTTCATACATAATAAATTTTCGACACAGTTTTCTCAGCAACTACTCAATGTAGATGATTGAAATTTTAACACAAACTTCTCTGAGGCATGCCATATGATGGGATACATTTTTTTCAAATCCAATGTCAACTTCCTGTTTGTCTGTGCGTCTATCCATTTCATACATAAAAAATTTTCGTCACAGTTTTCTCAGCAACTACTCAATGTAGATGCTTGAAATTTTAACACAATCTTCTCTGAGGCATACCATATGGTGGGATACATTTTTGTTTAAATCTGATATCAAGTTCCTGTTTGTCTGTGCGTCTGTCCGTTTCATACATGACAAATTTTCGTAGCAGTATTCTCATAAGCTATTCATAGCAGATACTTGAAATTTTATTACCGACTTTGTTGAGGCATGCCATATGGTGGGTTTAATTTAGATAAAAATCTGATGTCAACTTCATCTGCCTGTAATTGAACTTGTGTAAACAATATATTAACATGATAGTGCTTATTTACATCAGAGTGGGGGTATTACTAGTGAGCAGTGGCTCACAGATTTCTTGTTTTTCATATTTATACCCCCTCTCCAAAGGAGAGGGGGGTATACTGTTTTACCCTTGTGTGTCTGTCTAGCTGTCTGTCTGTCTGTCTGTCCGTCTAGCTGTGTGTCCGTCCGAAACAAATTTTCGTCACAGTTTTCTCAGCAACTACTCATCATAGATGCTTGAAATCTTAACACAATCTTCTCTGAGGCATGCCATTTGGTGGGGTACATTTTTGCTTAAATCCGAAGTCAAGTTCCTGTTTGTCTGTGCATCTGTCCGTTTCATACATAACAAACTTTCGTCGCAGTTTTCTCAGCAACTACTCATTGTAGATGTTTGAAATTTTAACACAATAGTCTCTGAGGCATGCCATATGGTGGGATACATTTTTGTTTAAATCCGAAGTCAACTTCCTGTTGTCTGTGCTTCTTTATATTTCATACATAAAAAATTTTCATTGCAGTTTTCTCAGCAACTACTCATCGTAGATGCTTGAAATTTTAACACAAACTTTTCTGAGGCATACCATATGGTGGGATACATTTTTGTTTAAATCTGATATCAAGTTCCTGTTTGTCTGTGCGTCTGTCCGTTTCATACATGACAAATTTTCGTAGCAGTATTCTCATTAGCTATTCATAGCAGATGCTTGAAATTTTATTACCGACTTTGTTGAGGCATGCCATATGGTGGGTTTAATTTAGATATGAATCTGATGTCAACTTCATCTGCCTGTAATTGAACTTGTGTAAACAATATATTAACATGATAGTGCTTATTTACATCAGAGCGGGGGTATTTACTAGTGAGCAGTGGCTCACAGATTTCTTGTTTAATATTGATATTTTTATTGCGTGTTTCAGTTCTCAAAGGTGATGATAGGGAGTATGCATGATATTGTCTGTGAGCCAAACTTCCTTCCTAATAACAACAAAGAGCAACAGAGACATAGGATATCAACAAACCTCCTTAACCAACTCAATAACCAGTAAGTCTGTCATATGAACAGTAACTACATTAAAGAGCAGAGGGCTTCTATTGGATGATGTGGAATCATATTTGATCGTGGGAGATCAATGTTCATGGATTTCATGGGTAACCCTTACCCACGAATTTACATCCCCACAAACGTAGATTTTGTTAGCATATTGATTCACTGAAACATTGTATTTACCAGTAACCCACGAAATAAGGTCCCCACAAACAGGTCAAATTTTGCTTACCCACGAACATTGACCCCCACGAATTTGTTGTGGCAGAAGTGCCATCCCGCTCTGTGGCAATTCTTGGATAATTTAGGATGCACTATTATGCAGGAAGAGAGCAAACAGATCATAAATATATAATAACTTGTGACAGGATTCGAATCCAGGCCCCCTGAATCTCCAGTCAGGTGCTCTACCGACTGAGATACTGTGTACAGGGAAATTTTTGCCCCCGTTTTATATTCGCCCAATTCGCCCCAACCTCGGTAGGGTGAATTTAAAAAGGGACAATTCCAAAGAATACAGTATTACTTCTTAAACAAAACTCTGAGTTGGCAAATTTAAAACGAGGCAAAATTGGTAACGTTTTCAAGGGTGAAAGGACGAAAATAAAGTGGGGCAAAAAGAACCCTGTACACAGTATTTATTCACTACCAATTGAATCGCCTATGACTGCCTCAGAGTTGTTGGGAATCGGACATATAGATCACTTTTGTAGTAAACAAACCTACACACAGAAAACAAACAGTAACCCCCTGAAGAAAACTTTGGAGTTTACTGGTTAAATATGAGGGGGGGATTTGAAATTTGAATGCATAAAGAGTTTAAAATACTAAGGAATCAGAAAGTATGAGGATATGAATATTACCGGTATTATCATCAATTAAATTTAATTAATATTAAAGGTATTGGTGAATTGCTGTAACTAAAACAGCATTATTTTAGAGATACATGTAGTTTGTTGAATGTCATAATTAACTTATTTGTAGATTAGAGTCAGTAGAATTGGAAGTAATGGCTCTAACGAAGAGTGTAGATGAGAACTCTAAAATAATAAATAGGTAGGTATTAAAATACATTACTAGTCACTATACTTCATAATATTTCATTTTGTTAGGAGATTTTTTTAATTGTGCATGAAGAGTCATATAAGATTTTCTTAAGAGATTTCACTTTCTAATTCCATAGATGACTATATTTTTGCAAAATTTAACAAAATACTAGTGGCTATTTGGTGTTTTAAATGGATCAAAAGCTAAAATTTTTTAACACTGATTATTTTGTTGTTTGAATGGTGGAATGACATTTTTTAAGAAATAGATTACACAAAAAAAAACATTAGAGTTATCTCAATTTAATGAGAATTACCCGGTATCTCAAGTTATTTAATAAATTGATTCATGCTACTTTTCTTTTAAATTTGCTTATTGTTGAATTTATTTCAGCACTGAACAGCATATAAATGAAAGTGACTTCTGAAGAAACTTGTTTAAAGTTTTATACAAAGCTCAGCAAAGTACGAGTGATCTAGCTCCACAGTTACATGCAATAGCCTGACAGTAAAAAAAAGCTCAACAGTTTACATGTAAACAAACAGATTTGCCTGTGGGCAAGAACTTTAAACCATGATAGTGCAGCAACATTTTACCTCGATGCATCTTGTTTTTTAAAACGAGAGAACTTAAAAGATAATTGTGATACTTTTCTTCAGCACATGACAAAACCAGATTACTTGAGTGCATGTAAATGTGTATACACAGTGTAGTACATGTATGTAAATCTGTATACACGTTATAATTGCCTTGTAGACTAAATGATTATATACAGTGTAGCTTGTAGATTATGATAATTGCATAATTATCCCAAGGTTTACAGGAGTATAAAAGTCAGTCAGTATATTGGGTCTTGATAGCTCAATGATGGAGTCCATGTCTATACATAACCCGCTTACAAGGGTTGTGTTTCCACATAACATGCTTACGTGGGTTATGTATTTTTTCTGGGACAGCTGCAACATACCCCATACGGAAAAATTACAAACAAACTACTATAACTAATCACTAACAAACCACTATGGTTTGAAAGTAGTTTAATAGTAAAGCATATCACATGCAAATGAGCTAACAAACTATACTCTTACAAACTGCTATCAAACCACTCTAACAAACTACCGGTACTAACAAACCAAGTCAAGTGAAGTCAAGTAAATTTTATTTATAGTCGGCACAACAGAAATAAAATGAGCTGTAGTTAGCTCTTTAACCGACTTTTACATATTTACACAAAGATAAAATTAGTAAAAACATACATTGTTAGTAAAACAAAAGATAATAAAAATGAATCATTTAAAATGACACTTTAAGGGTAAAGAAAAAAAATCACAGATACTAGCACCTATTACAAAAAAATAAAATAAACTAAAAAAAGAAGCAGCATAAATTGTTTTGCACACGGATAATTATCACAGACAAAAGAAAAAACCTAATAAGCACTGATCATGCTGATCTAAAAAAAATAATTGAGAAATATAAATAATATATGACGGTCACAAGTACAGACATCCATAAAGCGGAGTACAGTACAAAACATTTACAAGCTCTGACAGAAATGAGAACTGAACAACAAAGAAAGCAACATAGAAAGCATTTATACATATGCTTGCTTGGCACACATATGGACATTCACAGAACATAAACAAAAATAATAAAAGTAGAAGAGAAGAAAATAAATAAACAAAACAAAAGCACACACACATAAATAGTTCAAATCACCACAAAAGAACATTTAGGAAGGCTTCTCAGACATAGGCAGCTTGGACTGGTATTTACATAAACCACAGTAACATTTCTGATATCCACACCAGCTAGGTAGATATATAGTTCTTGAATAAATTAAAGGATGTTGTGTTTTGAATATTATTAAGAAGGGTATTCCATGTCCTTGCTGCCTCATATCTGATAGAACCTTTTCCATACCTTGTAGTTTTGGGTCTAGGAATTTCTTCGGCTTTAGAATACCTAAAATTATACAAGTTTTCTTTAACTATGACCACTGTAATAAACTACTATCAAATCAATCATCAGCAAAACGCTAAATCTGAATTTTCCTTTACAAATCCACAAGTCTTTGAAAACATCTAACAACAGTCACATTTTGAAATATTCAACAAGTCTTGTTTCAGAGTATTTTAAATTCCAGGATTGACAAGATAAGGCAAATTAAGGTCAATGTCTAGTAATAGTATGCACTGTTCACATTCTCTTTCATGTTGTGGACATCTTCATAGTATTTTTCACCAAAAAATGTTCTTTAAGCTGACATTTAAATATTCCCTGCTTTATCTGGCGTGGAATGTGCTGCTATTAATTTAATTCCTTTTCTCTGGCCTTATTGCAACTTTGTAAGACATCTTTTTTTGTCTATTTTTTAATATTTTCGTTTGGGACATTCTGGTATAACCAGAGAAAGTGTTTTAGTGTCTAGATATACTGAACTATTTCTATTGGTAGTTTGATTATATATAGTAAGATCTATTAAAATCAAAGCATTTTTTTTATTCATCATGCTCATATCAATGCAGATAGGACCATTACACGCTTAGTTTGGACTTTCAGTAAGGCGTGGCATTCTCGAGCTTCACTGTTGAAATATACATATGATAGAAATGCGGCCGAATGTCAACTGATGTAGTAAATAGCTAATTAAAAGTTCTCTCACGGCACAGAGGTGGGGCATAAGTCGTCTCATCGTCATCAACAGCAATTTTAAGTTCCTGATGTTATTAATTTCGCAACCAATGAGAATCTACTAGTATTCGCCACTACGTAGCGCCGAGAAAGTCACGCCCTAATGAAAGTCCACAGTAAGGGTAAAATCGTCCTAATCATAGTAGATGCCTATTACATGACATGTAATAATTATGTAAAAAAAAAAAAAAAAAAAAAAAAA
>PRKT01000152.1:884519-918997 GCA_003671525.1 Saccostrea glomerata | reverse complement strand
ATAAGAGTTATTTTCCCTTGGCCGCTATACATATTGGATGTCAACATGCTCATATTCCTTCATTATTCAACCAATTATACTTTTTATATAGGCAACTGTGGTGTGGGAAGCATTGTTCTTCTGAAAAATATAGATTTGTAAGAGTCTCTTTTATCTCATAATTTTTATTCCATAAAGATCCCCCCCCGAATATTTCTGCTACGCCCTCTTACATTTGGTGGGACAAAGAGGGAAAATTCATATGTTGACTATCAAAATGGCGGCCAACGGGAAATGACTCTGGTTAATTTGGGTCTACTGAAAAGTATCTAATGTAAGTAGCAAATAAATGCATATCATTAACTTTATATATAAATTGTACCTTATGCACAATTGTGTGTTAAAACTGTTTACATTTGTTATTATATTGTAAATTGTTTCTCCTTGTATAGAATGTAAATATATTTTATTTTTAAAAAATACTGATACTCATACAGAGTAAAAATATATGTAAAACTCAATTCCAACCTGTGTTTTTATGCCTTAATTTTTAAACATTCAGAAATAAATATGTTTATTTTTATACAAATACATTAACGCGTGTTACATAGTTTGTTTGCACAAACCGTTGCAGTTATGAGACTATATCTTTAAAAAAATAATGATTCATTGCGTATAAATTAAAGATCGGAAATCTGCAAAGCAAGTAGATGAAAACACAAAAAACAACATAATAATTATTCAAGGAATCACTGTTTTTTTTAGTATAATATGCTAAGGCATCAACGATAGTGGGAAACATGGGGTAATTTGCATAAGGGGCGAGGTCCGTTATGCATAAATTATCCCGTGTTTCCCACTATGATTGTTGATGTCCCTGGCATACTAAACTAACTAAACAGTGATTACTTATATTTCCATTTCATTGTTAAATAAAATTGTAGGTTTAGATTTTAAAAATGTAGACATAGATTTAAATAACGCGGGAATCTCATGCCAATTTCAATAGTCCTCGCCCACTGACGTCAAACACAAAGGCAGCTACACGAAATTTACATGCATATTTGGCCTCCTTAGCGTCAGACACAGAAGCGCGCGATATTTGCATGTATTTTTGGCCTCCCTAGCTCCTGATTTACATTCCAGTAGAATTATCAAGAAATCAAATCGACTAACTTTCGAAGAGGTATCATAGGGGAAAAAATTAGAAAAGAAAATATATAAAGGTATAACACATGCTGGTCGGCAGGGGATGCTTAAACTTGATCCCACCTGTGTCAAGGCATTTTGAAAAAAATACGCACATTGAAAAAAAAAATTCAAAGTGCGTTAAAATTGGGACAAAATCAACGCATATTGAAAAAAAAAATTCAAAGTGCGTCAAAATTGGGACCAAATCAACGCACTTTGAAAACATTTTTCAAAGTGTGTTATATTTGGGACACACTTAACGTACTTTGAAAAAATTAAAAGTGCGTTAAGAGTGTACATAAAGATTTTTTACCACAGGGATATATTACACACTTTGAAAAAATATGTATAAAACCAAATATTCTAGACTTAGATTTTAGTAATTGAGAGAATCAATTTATAATAATTATATCTTTCGAAAAACTTTTTAATTTACGTGTACTAATTTAACCTCATTGAGAACAAGGAGCAGACGTGTACATGTAGAAGGTCTCCACGCTTAACTCTTTTTAGCTCACCTAAGCTGAAAGCTCAAGTGAGCTTTTCTGATAAACCGATGTCCGTCTGTCTAGATGTCCGTCTGTCCGTCCGTCTGTAAACTTTCTTTTAACAATTTCAACTTCTTCACAAGAACCGCTCGGTCAATTTTAACCAAACTTAGTACAAAGCATCCTTGGGTGAAGGGGAGTTTAAATTTGTTAAAATGAAGGGCCAAGTCCCCTTACAAGGGGAGATAATCATGAAGAGACAAAAATAGGGTGGGGTCATTAAAAAATCTTCTTCTCAAGAACCACTGGGCCAGGAAAATTGAAAATCATGTGGGAACATCCTGGGGGTAGTGTAGATTCTAAATTGTTAAAATCATGACCCCCAGGGGTAGGGCAGGGCCACAATAGGGAATCCAATTTTTACATTGAAATACATGGGACATATCTTTTAATATCTTCTTCTCAAGAACCACTGGGCCAGGAAAGCTGAAACTTATGTTGGAACATTCTGGGATAGTGTAGATTCTAAATTGTTAAAATCGTGACCCCCAGGGGTAGGACGGGGTCACAGTAGGGATTCCAATTTTTACATAGAAATACATAGGAAAAATCTTTTTAAGATCTTCTTCTCAAGAACCACTGGGCCAGGAAAGCTGAAACTTATTTTGAAGCATCTTTGGTTAGCGTAGATTCAAAAAGTCATTAATAATCATGACCCATCGGGTAGGGCAAGCAACAATAGGGAATCCAAGTTTTACGATGGTATATATAAGAAAAATCTTTTGAAGATCTTCTCCTCAAGAACCACTGGGCCAGGAAAGCTGAAACTTATGTGGAATAATCCTTGGGTAGTGTAGATTCAAAATTGTTCACATCATGACCCCGGGGGCTAGGGCAAGGCCACAATAGAGAATCAAAGTTTTACATAGAAATATATAGGAAAAAAAATTTAAAATCTTATTCTCAAGAACCACCGGGCCAGAAAAGCTGAGACTTATGTGGAAGCATCCTTGGGTAGTGTAGACTCTTAATTGTTTAAATCATGGCCCCCGGGGATAGGTCGGGCCGCAATAGGGAATCAAAGTTATACATAGTAATATTGAGAAAACTTTAAATAAAAATCCTTTTCTCAAGAACCACTGGGACAGAAAAGCTGAAACTTATGTGAATTATCATTGTATCGACCATAGAACTTACGAAATGATGACTTTAAACGAGGCTGCTGATTTCCCAGACGTCTAAGGGAAGTGTTAGTAAAATCACATGTTGACATCAGCTCTTTCATCTCTTCACGTTGGAAGTATACATCTGACATGTGCAGCGTGTTTCTTTTTTAATATAAATTAATTCAAAGTTCTTCAATCTTGATCGACTATTAAGAAACACAAACACATGTCTTTTAATTAATCATTGTTAATGATAGGAAGAAAACAACCTGTGAAATGAACGTTTATGAAATATTATATATCTATCTTGACTACAAATAAAATACGGTTTAGCTTAGTATGAAGTTTCCTATATATGAGAAAGTGTACATATTTGTTTGACCAACTGCAACCCTGATTTTCTAGGACAAGAGAATATTTACACGATTTCACCCATTGTTTCACACCCTATCCACAGTGATCATGGTTATGTCTACTGGCACATTCATCAAGATATGAGATATACAGTGCAAGTACTAAAATATGAGGAATAAATGTTAAGGTAACCCACTTATTTATCTCAACGATATAAGACAATTGAGAAGTTTAATTAGTATTAATAGTAAGTGTTATTTATACTCAGGATATGTGACGCTAAAACACGATAATTTTTAGGCCGTGTGTCCAACAGATCTTAATTTTATTGCAGCAAAAAAGTATGAAGAAAAGAAAAAAAATACAATATAGAATATTGAACTGCAGAGAAAAATAATAAATGAAGATATCTATAATGCTTCTGACAATGCATCCTAAATCAAGCGGATAAGGCAGAATAAGAACCTCGCAGTGCAAATTATTTTCTATTTACCTTTACAATCATCTATAATCCTATTACAGACGGGGTTGGGAAGGTCAGGTTCATGCATTTATAAAACACACTGTTTTTAGTACCTACTACACGAGGCTAGAAATATTTGAGCAAAATATTTTAGAAATAAACAACATTATTCAGTGAACATGGCGTCATGAATAGCAATTGCTCTGCTGGCATATTCCATGATGCGCGCTAGCGCATCATGGAGAATGTGCCAGCAAAGCTATTGCTATATTCATAATGCCTTGTTCACTGATTAATCGTTGTTTATTACTTATATTTGCATTCTTCGATTTTTTTCAAGAATATCAAAGGAAATCCTGACTTACATTAGGACGCGGCTTCTTGTCTTTAGTAAAGAAAAACATACGGCTTTAAAATCAGTACACCCGATCAATGCTCCTTTTCTCTTATAAATCACAAACAATTTATAAAGTATTTCCCTCTCAAATACAGTTATCTGGATACAAGCAGCGCCGTCATCACATTCTCTAAATTTTGTTTTGATGCAGTTGTGACGTCATCGATCAACGTTATTAAAACCCTCTGACAAAAATTTATTAAGGAATGAAGCTTATTTCAACTTATATTATACGATATAACATAACTTGGGGCAGACTATAAACCGCGAAAAAAAGCGTAAACTGCCCCAAGTTTTGTTATATCGTATAATATAAGTTGAAATAAGCTTCATTCCTTATAATTTAATTTCAGTGCAGACAATGAGACAATTTTTCCCCCAGAATAAGGCTTCACATTGATTAAATTCTAAAAGTAACGTCAAGCGGAGTAATACGTTTTTTGACGTAACTCATTGTGACGTAGGCAAGTTATGTTATACAAAATGGATAAAATCTTTTATCCAATCAAATGTCGTGTTACAAGTAAAATTAAATTATTAATGATTATTACTCCAGAATGCTTTTCTATGATTTTTTTAAAATAGTTTTTCTATTTATTTTTAGTAGCTGAAATCATTCTTGAAATAGATATAGATCTACTAGTTAAAGAAATTTTCTCTTTTGAATGTTATTACCCAACTGTGAAGAGTTATCGTTCTTTGTACAAATATGCATGATACTAAAAAATAAATATATGGCAATTCTCTAAAATTTTAAAAAGTTTTATTATACAATTAAATATATTGACCTAAATTGAATTCTTAAAGATATAACTCAGCAATGTTAAATATTCTGAATTTCTTTTTGTTTCAAAGAATATAATAAAAAATTCAATTTATTCCTCTTACGAAACATTCCATATATATACTTCTCAGAACACAATATAAGTGTTGTAGAGCTTGTTCTACACGAATGTGATAGAGCAATTGCACTCATAGCAAAAGCAGTTGCGTCGATAGTCCTATGAACGCAGTTGATGGCTACATGTTCATAATGGGAGAGAGCAGTGAATATGAAGATTTATTATATACCCATAAATTTCCTTCTTTTTGTTACTGTTAATTTAACAGAGTTTGATCCGATTTTCCGGATCACCACACTGTGGTTTTCTGAATCCATATCACCACTCTCTGAAACTGATGACATAGTCCGCAAAAACATGACGTTATTTTTCTTGCGCGTTAAAAAGTCCATTGTTATTATGCTTTGTTTTATAGATAAATATTATACAATTGATCTCTAAAGATTTATTCTGCTATATTTAGCTAGTTATAAGGGGTATATAATAAATTTATCATTATAACAGTAACTTGATCCGAAGAGCCGTATCACGTCTCGTTGACAGGCGCAGATCATCAGATCAAACTCGACGCTACGCGTCTCGTTAGATCTGATGATCCGCGCCTGTCAACTCGACGTGATACGACCCTTCGGATCAAGTTACTGTTATAATAATATATACATGTATATATCAGCATAAAGAAAAGTTGCATGGATATTACTACATGTATGTTATATATGCAATTGAGATGAATTATGTTTTAAATTTGTAACATTCAACACTTTATTTCGGAAACTGAAAGCCCAACAAATATTCTTTACGATTCTATAAGAGATTAGCACAATTTATTCCAAGGTCCAGAAATGTATGCCAGCAGAAATATATTACTCTTATAAGATTGAATTGAGTAATATATATATTATTCATAGCTATAATATCTAAACATACCTTGTTTGTGACAATTAAGACTTTAATCAACACATAATTTAAACTTTCCATATAACACACAGGCGCTTGACGTTTTTAACCTTTCTCTTTATAAATAAAAAAATTCCCTTCTATAATAATAAACAAGGTCGGACACGTAGCCATCTTGAATTTTTTTCAGGTCAGCTACCTCACCTCGATTTTTAGTCTACAATATGTTTAAAATAAACAGATACAACCCTTTCCTTGGAGTACTTACCTTAACTATGCCTCCACTTTCGGGCAATCCAACTCAAACCACATTAAACCCTCTCTAATCTTTAAAATATCGCTTCATACTCAGTCTACTGCTACCGACTCGGTAAAAACTTGGAAAAGGGAGGCCGGAAGTTTATGTTAGAACGTCATAATCCGGGAAAGCCCTTTTCTGATTGGTTGATATCTTAAGAGTTATAAATATTAAAATTACGGTAATATTTGAAATAGAAAAAGAACTGTTTGCATCATGTAAATCTATAGCATGAAAAATAAAATACATACGAAATAATGGAGATTGAACAGTTTTACTGGTATGTATCATATAAATACCTTAGTAATCAATCAAATTTAAGTAGAGGGAATTCTCATTTACATAATAACATCAACTACCGGCCTCCCTTTTCTAAGTTTTTAACGAGTCGGTAGCAGTAGACTAAGTATGAAGCGATATTTTAAAGATTAGAGAGGGTTTAATGTGGTTTGAGTTGGATTGCCCGAAAGTGGAGGCATAGTTAAGGTAAGTACTCCAAGGAAAGGGTTGTATCTGTTTATTTTAAACATATTGTAGACTAAAAATCGAGGTGAGGTAGCTAACCTGAAAAAAATCCAAGATGGCTACGTGTCCGACCTTGTTTATTATTATAGTAGGGAAATTTTTTATTTATAAAGAGAAAGGTTAAAAACGTCAAGCGCCTGTGATATAACAGTGTACATAAATATAAGCTGTATATATTTATTAAATTTTAAAAAATGTGACGAAAATGAATCAAATTTATCACAGTTTAACTTTTTATTAAAGAACTAATTTATTATGAGTAGATTTTTTTTAAAAAATAAGGTTGTTTTCCAAATCTATTCCTAATTGTGAAGTGTAATTAAAGAGCGACAGTGTTATAGTTTTCCCTGAATAACACAACCATAGTTATCCACCTTTAAATGAACTTTTCTTGTCTTCTTTTTTGTCAGTGAGTCCCTCCCATGATGTACACGCTATTTCTCTGGTTTTCAATACTCGGGTCGGAGGAAATGTTCGATTGGAATCACGTGATTGGAATCACATGAATATCACGTGTCTAGGTCTGGGTCAACCAAAAAGAAAGACGTCCTCATCTCCTTTTAGTTCTGGGAATTCCTCGTCTGTCATTGCCAGCATTTTTATGTCTGATATCAAGTTCATCAACCTGATTGAAGAAACAGGAAACAAAGTACATGTATATTTTACTTCTTTGAAGTTATGACTGGCTGAAAAATTTATTCAATATATATCCAATTATATAAAAAAAACTGTTCATTATATGAGTATATTTTTTATCCTCTCATATGACGATATACTCGAAACTGCGAATGAAAAACGTTTTACGTTATCCTGTCTTTTTAAAGTTATAAAAAGAAAACAAAAACAAAATGATGTTTTATTTTTTTCTATATAGTTTTTATATTAGTTATAATCTTAAACATGGTCGATTCCATATTTGCCTCTTGATGTCTATACATTAAGTGTGTCCTTTAAGGTCTGATTTAGGTGCATTTTTAAGTATTATAAATAACTACATGTACGGTTTGATACTATTCCTACTATACAAATAGAAAAATGTTCAGTTTTCATTTTAAGATCCGATTATCAGAAATTCATTTACCTTTCTGTGTTAGATCTATGCTCACTTAGAATACCTGTCGTCAGGCCATTTCTACAACAGAGTGAACTGTTATTAAAAAAAGTTGTTTCTATCTTTAGCCCTCCAAACAATAAATCTTGATTAAACGGGTTAACAAAACAATATCGAAATCAACTCGAATACTATATTGAAAATCATATTTTTTTAAGGTATTTTCCTCTTAATAAGAGATCATTCTGACTATTTGGATGAAAACACTTATCAACCGAAACAATTCTTTTGAAGTTAAACGTATTTAAAGAGTATTTATTTCATAATGTACCCTGATGTTAGAAGATGCTTCGGCTTCAGCGAATAAGTAGATACCTAAAACACGAAAAAATCCAATATTAGTACAAAATAATTATTTAGTGTTCATTGGATTATCCTTTTTCAACATTCATATAGCCAAATTATATACTTACAAATACTATATCTTCAGTAAATTTATTTCGTATATTCGATAAACCCGTGAAGTATTTCTCCAAAGTGTTAAGTTTTCCCTGGCAGTCGAAGTAGTTCCTATAATTATACAACACATTGACATCAAAACTATTGTGTACTTTGACCTTGACTTAAAAGAGGCTGGGTTTCAACAAACTAACCATCAGATATAACTAAATATTTTAGACATGATATATTAAGCTGTCAGCTTACATACGGCAAAAGAGTAATACATTTTAGTTTTAAAATTTGATCATTTTGTTTTATCTTTACATGGGGCTCTTCTTTTGAAGGAGATCAAAATAGTCTGAAAATGGCAACAACCACCCAGCCCTCTTATTTTTTATTTTGCATAGTTACTATTTATATAAAAATGCCAGTTAAGAGATCAGCTAAGATATATAAGGTCTGTACCTTATCCAGCCTCGTATATGTTGAACGATATCATCTTTGAAAGGGTTAAATACAGAGTTCCATTCTAACATAATGCATCTAGAAACAGCTTGTAGGTGATGTCTAAAAATAAAGCAATAAACTAATTTTAAATTAAGAACAACAGAATGGAAGAGGTAATGGTTTTCTCTTAGATCAAATACCGCCTCGACTAAGAGAAAACCGGTTCAGAGACTACGGACTAGCAAAAATACAAGACTACAAGGTTTAAATAAATCTATTGAATCTTTAATCATTTTGGTATCGTTATATTTAGATTCATCACTTTCTGCTCACCGCTCTGCTTTTCTAAGTTGATTTTCTTCCATGCTCACATTTCCTATCTTCCTGTCACGCACCTGCCTCCAAAGCCTGTCCATTATATGAAAGTAATGAAGTGCTTTTTCTTTTCTGTAAATTAAATGTATATAATCGCCCATGTTTCTCTACTGTTGGGTATATTGACTTCTAAAAAACCAACCTCCAGAAGGTAATATAGAAAATCATAAAAATATAACTTGCATTTCGTTCATTCTAGATTCATTAATATTCCAATATGTGTCATCATGGAGTGATTTGACCGTGGACTTTAGGTTGGTGTACAATGATTTGATATCCTGTCGAAGTTTTCCTATCTTTATATAAAAAAAAATGAATTAATAAACTTCAAAGTTCTTCTTCATCAAGAAATTGTTTTTTTTTTTTTTTTCATATTTGAAATTTTTTTCACTGTCAGACATTTATTGGCATTCCATCTCATTATGTTAACATACGTGCGTTTTCCTTTGAAGAGCGGATTGTCTTCTTTTCTCTACATAATCGGACATAGACGGATCTAAGGGGAGTGTCTGGCACAAACTCAAACGATCTGCGTCTGTAGAAAACAGTTCATCACAGGCTTCGAGTTTTACGCCGAACGTTAAAATTATTTTATCCATGGAATCGCTACAAAAAATAGCAACGAAAATAATAATTCAATTTAGCATGTGTTAATTGAGTAATTTAGAGACATGATCGAAAAAATATGATGATGATTTCAACTACAAAAATGAATCGATATCTATATATTACTTACATTTTGTATTGCACGGTCTGACGAAGAGCATTTATTATTGAACAGAATTGTTCCGTCCTTGACATGAATGTCCAGGCTGTGGTCAGTTGACCTCTGACCTTCTTCCTGTCCTCGGTTACACTGGCAGAGTCCAGACATGAGGGTACAGAGGCTGTAGTACAAAATGAGTGCACATGTCTAAGACCCAAAAACTTTAAAAAGGAGGTAAGTACTTTTTTTTGAAATCTGGACATTTATACATGTAATACAATATTTTTGAATACAGTTTATAGAAAAGATCTACTTTTGAACTTTTTTTCAAACGATTTTGTTTTTCAATATGAATATAAGTGTACTCAAACACAAAAAAATCTTATATTAGAAATATTTGTTTTATAGTTTGCTTTTGTCATTAATTTTGGAACACCGTTAACATAATTTTTTTTGTTTTTCAATATGAACATTTATTTATTCATAAGAAAAAATATCTTATGTCAAAAATATTTAAATGTTATTATATTTTGCTTTGTCTGCATTTTGAAATGTTAAGTCTACATTTTTAAAATGTTATTCTAAATGTCCCTTAACGTAATTAAACCTTAATTTGTTAATATGAGGCCGACTTACATATCACAGAGTCTGCGTTGGACCAATCAAAAGACTTTACTATGGAGGAAATTAAAACAAATGGCCTTTCCTTGGACGATTTCGGTAAAACAGACACCGAGTCATTAGAGTTTGTAACAATATCACTCAATAAACGACCATTGTAATAAATACAGGATTTTATTTCTGATGTGACTTTGCCCATTTCTTCTGATAAAGACTTCAGAAATCCGTCTATGCTGAAAACAGAAAATGCATAGTCGTTGATAAAAAAAAAACAACTTGTAATAAAAATATGAATTTTATTTGAAAAATGTCTTTTTAAACTCCAAATTAGAGATACGTTTAAATTCTATTAAAATATAACGTCTTCTAAAGATAAAGTTATGTCTTTGAAACTCATGAAAACTTTTACAAATGAATTTTTTGACAATGCATTTTTGTCTGTAATTTTTGTTGTATATTATTTCTTTTTCATTTGTAGAAAATTTCATTGAAGAAATTTAGAAAGTAAATTAACATGCATTACACACGTGCGAGAGGATTCTGTATAAAAATGGTGACACGTTAAAGTTTGCGCCTCTAAAACAACATGGAGTTTCAAGCTGCTCACGTGACCAGCTTCATGACAATACGTATCAAGTGTCCACTGTGATGAATCTGCTCTCAAAAGACCCCGGATGATGGAGATCACGTGCTTCCTCAATCCACTGAAAAAATATAATTACTTTAAAAGGTAGCTGTTACATGTATATAAAATCACATGTATAAATATACAGAGTGACACCTTTTATTTTGTATAGATTAGACAGTAAAAATAGGTTGGGTCATATGATATCTTCTTCGGAGGAACCACGGTCAGAATGAATAAAATTAATATTTCTTCGGTGCAGATTTAGATTTGACCAATAGGTTCACGGAGATAAAGTTATGTCTTTGAAACTCATGAAAACTTTGACAAATGAATTTTTTGACAATGCATTTTTGTCTGTAATTTTTGTTGTATATTATTTCTTTTTCATATGTAGAAAATTTTATTGAAGAAATTTAGAAAGTAAATTAACTTGCATTACGCACGTGCGAGAGGATTCTGTATAAAAATGGTGACAGGTTAAAGTTTGCGCCTCTAAAACAACATGGAGTTTCAAGCTGCTCACGTGACCAGCTTCATGACAATACGTATCAAGTGTCCACTGTGATGAATCTGCTCTCAAAAGACCCCGGATGATGGAGATCACGTGCTTCCTCAATCCACTGAAAAAATATAATTACTTTAAAAGGTAGCTGTTACATGTATATAAAATCACATGTATAAATATACAGAGTGACACATTTTATTTTGTATAGATTAGACAGTAAAAATAGGTTGGATCATATGATATCTTCTTCGGAGGAACCACGGTCAGAATGAATAAAATTAATATTTCTTCGGTGCAGATTTAGATTTGACCAAAAGGTTCACGGGGGGGGGGGGCTTCTATATCTCATATACACATACAGTGAAACCTGTTTAATCCGACATGCACTGGGAGACACATTTACATCGGAATAGACAGGGTGTCGGATTGCACAGTGTCAAAAACATGGAAAATACTAAAATGGGAAAAAAAATTGAACGTCAGAATTCGCGGTGTGTCGGATCATTCAGGTGTCGGTTTAGACAGTTTTCATTGTATATGTATTGTTCCAGTGGACGTAGACGAAATATTTCATGAAAGTATTATAGTAACATGAGTAAGGCAAAGACATTTCAGATATTTGTTTTTCTTTCGGCAGGATATTTTTCTAAAAATTTTTATTGAAAAGCAAGAAAAAATGAAGTTATAATTATACAAATTAAATATAAGCATCATGAAGTAGGGAAAAAGTGTTTAAAGGACTGGGTCACTTCTTACTTATTTTTGACTCACCTAGAAATATTACAGTGACGAGGAATTTCGTCATAATATTTGATCTGCCCATTCGGTGTATCCTGTCGTCCAAAAATCGCTTTATTTGGTTTTCTGGAGATCATTATAAACCTAGATCAAAATTAAATATTGTTTATTTTGTTTAATGAAAGAAAATAAAATTTTGAATTACAAGCGCACGGGTGCCAGAATTTATATAAAAACAGAGCTCTGAGATTTGCTTTTCATTAAATGGTACCACGGTTCTCTATTCCTTTCATGTGATGATGTTTAAATTCTTTAAAAGTCATTTAAACTTTCAAGTGGTTTTACAATTTGAAAGGTTTTAATCTGTACACACTTATCTCAAATTTCTCTCTCTCTTGTGATATCAGGAAGTAAAGAGACCTTGGTGTTCTTAGTTACATAACATTTAGTAGTTATTTTTAAAGCCAATGTAAGAAGAAATATAAGCAAGTGCCAAGAAACAAAATGAGAGTACAAGTTAAATTTAATGCAATTTATTGTATGTTGTATTCAGGTAAATGTACTGTAAAGTACGGTAAATAAAATTAAAACATTAAAAATTTGAATAAGTAATCATATAATTTTATAAAAAATATTTGTTAAGAAGAAAAAAATCATAAATTGACGGTGATCAAATCATTACTCTATTGACTAACTATGTCATGTATATATATCTCAAGAATATTGACACGTAGAATCATATATCGTGTGTGTTAAATTTTAATTAGTTTCGATTCTAATTAATGACGAACAGTTATCGATCTCAAAACATTGTAAACAAAACAAAACTGTTAATAAAACATAAACATGGAAGTTTCAGAGGTGAATCAGGTGCCTTGAAGGGGTAAAGATCTCCAATCGACTGATATTTACCCCCGTGAGCCCCGTATTTAGAATCGTAAAGGGAGTCCATTGTAAAAATTTTTTTTTCTCAGGAGGGTCGTATGCCATTCAATATATTATGAAAAACTTACATTTCGTTTCGGTTCTTTCGAGATCCCTCGAAAGGTTTGAAAGGGACCTCTCCCAGAATCACGTGAGCTAAGGTGGCACCAAGACTCCAGAGATCAGTTGATGACGTAAAACGCCCCCGTAACCCTCGATCGATAAACGCCCGCTCGTAAATAATAGGATGCTATTCACAAAAATACACAATACGTATTATTCAATGCACTTCAATATAAGATATATATTATATCAAGATGTTTAATAATTAACAAACATTTTACTCTCAAAGGTTAAAAGTATAATTTATCACTATGTTTATACTCAGTATTTCAAAGTTAAATGATTTATCATTAATAGATAAAGTGAAATTATTTATTCAAGGAACCATTATTTCTTAAGATTATATTACATGTATTAGTATTAGGTTTTCCAAATTCTTTATGTATAATGGGCGTTTTCTTTTCCCTATAGATAATTATTTTTATCCCATACTTAAGTGTATGAATTGGGGAATTCTTACTAAGTATTCTTCTGTTCCTGTTAGAGATTCGTACTCATTTGTTTCTTGTATGTATTTAGACGATCCAAAATCACTCAATTTAAAGATCTTCCTGTAAATTTTAAATTATAGAATATGCAAGCAACAGTGTCTGATACATGTATATATCTATTTGTTGCAGATATTAACTCGAAATGACTATTTTCAAAGATTAACATTTATTTTTTAATAAAAAGTGTCAAGTGCTATTGTTCAAAGTATCATTATAGGTTATATACAGTAAAAGAAGCTAAAAACAAGCATGCTCGGTTAAAAAGGAATTTCCCTCTCATCATGACTAGAATAGTATCCTCTTGCTTCAAATAGAGTAGCCGCCTCCACATATGAAGGAATTACTAAAAATAGCGCATCATGGGACACAACTGACTATTTTTAGTTTACAGATTTACCAAAGTGATTGATCAGAGTTTCCTTAAAACTTTTTACCTTCCAAGTTCCGTGTCGGAGACCAGTATATTTCCGGGCTTGATATCTCGATGAACAAAACCCATCGTTGTAAGGTATTTTAACGCGGATGCTGAAAGAGGAAGCAGGTGTTTGAATTTTCACAAATTCACAGGACGTGTTTGATTAATAAACTTTAAGTGATACTCAAACAAATTGAAACATCCTTGTTTTTAATGAATAAAAACAGCTTTAAGTCAATGTAATTCTTCTTTTTTTTTCATTAAAAAAGCTAAACATTGTATTTCAATTAAAGATTATTATTGAACAAATTTGATTTTAATATTATAGCTCATGAATATAACGCAATGGTATGTGTAAATAGATAAATATAGCACACTACTTTGACTGACTGCAGTCAAAATTTGAAGATTGACATAGCTCGTAAGATTTTATAATTATCATCCTTGCAATTGGTATTATAATATCTCAATTGGTTTGATCATATGTATAAGTATTTTCAGCTAAAAAAAAATCCCATGGTGCACTCTAGCTTTAAATGTATGAGCATGTAGCATCTACTTATTAAATATCATTGACGTGATACTAATGTTACTTTCCCAAAATATATTTGTAATGATATAAAAGTATACTATAGATTACCGATAAAGGCATCCTTATATTGATATAAATGTTACTTATCTAAATCACCTTTGGCTGTTACGATGCCAATATCGTGATGTAAATATTACTTGCCTAAATTACAGATAAATGCAATGATGTCAAAACTGTTATGTAACTTTCCTAAATTACTGATAAATGTAATGTCATCAGTATCTTTAATATAATCAATCTTAATTACCAAAAATATAATGAGATCAGTATCTTTATGCAAGTTAACATTTCAAATTTTACTGATAAATGAAATAATATCATTTCCTACCTAAATAACTTATGAATTTAATGACCTCATTATCGTTTCGTTAATGCTACCTACCTAAATTACTGATTAATGTAATGACGTCATTAGCATCATGTTAATGCTACCTACCTAAATTACTGATAAATGTAATGAAGTCATTATCTTTCTGTTAATGCTACCTACCTAAATTACTGATTAATGTAATGACGTCATTATCATCATGCTTATGCTACCTACCTAAATTACTGATTAATGTAATGACGTCATTATCATCATGTTAATGCTACCTACCTAAATTACTGATTAATGTAATGACGTCATTATCTTTTTGTTAATGCTACCTACCTAAATTACTGATTAATGTAATGACGTCATTATCATCATGTTAATGCTACCTACCTAAATTACTGATTAATGTAATGACGTCATTATCATCATGTAAATGCTACCTACCTAAATTACTGATTAATGTAATGACGTCATTATCTTTCTGTTAATGCTACCTACCTAAATTACTGATTAATGTAATGACGTCATTATCGTGAAGTCCATTGTGATTCTCTGCTTCCTCCAGAAGACTAAGTACTGAACCTCGTGGACAATATTCCATTACAAAAACCGTTCTTCTACTATCCACCTATAAATGGATAAAACAATATTCATTACAAATACCGTTCTTCTACTATCCACCTATAAATGCATTAAACAATATTCCATTACAAAAACCGTTCTTCTACTATCCACCTATAAATGCATAAAACAATATTCCATTACAAAAACCGTTCTTCTACTATCAACCTTTAAATACATAAAACAATATTCCATTACAAACACCGTTCTTCTACCATCCACCTTATCGTCTCAAGCCACGGTCCGGAGTCCGGATTTATAGCTCTCTACAAGAAATATTTCCTTTACTGCGATTGGATATTGAAAGGTCGCGATCAAGTTCATCTTCCGACTATGCTTTACTCGCATTAGTCAATACTTTAATGAGCTACGAAGAATTCTCGCTTCGTTCAACCACGGCCAGAATGGGAGAGGATCGTACATTTTGGCCGTGGTTTGCGACGATGCTATCCAGTATCCACCTATAAATGCTTAAAACAATATTCCATTACAAAAACCGTTCTTCTACTATATCAACCTATAAATGCATAAAACAATATCCCATTACAAGAACCGTTCTTCTACTATCCACTTATAAATGCATAAAACAATATTCCATTACAAAAACCGTTCTTCTACTATATCAACCTATAAATGCATAAAACAATATTCCATTACAAAAACCGTTCTTCTACTATCCATTTATAAATGCATAAAACAATATTCCATTACAAAAACCGTTCTTCTACTATCAACCTTTAAATACATAAAACAATATTCCACTTGTACTATCCACCTATAAATTATTAAACATAAAACTTTCGGAACAGATGTATACCAATCTCAATATAAAAGTACATATGTGTGTGATCTACATTATACTACAAAAACATTCTCTATTTCAAATTATAAGATTGATTGTTTTGCAAAAAAAAAAATCTAAATCTTTCAGTTTTCAGCTGAGTTACTATATTTTTTAAATAGCAATTTTACCACAATTTTTTTTCTTCAAAAATGTATTTTTTATGAAATCTACGTCTAACAACACGTATACGTAAGAGGAAACTATTTCACAAAAACCAACTACCACTATTACTTTATAGCAGGAATATTAATAAAACATGTATATAAAATTAGTACTTTTCAGTTAATACAGGGACATAGAAAACAAACTCATTCTGGGTTTTTAAACCTTTAAAAAAGATCATTTTATTACGAAATTTATTCTAAAACATTCTACTCTATCAATTTTCAACAAGAATACATAAAACGTTTAACATGTACTCTATTATCACTTTCAACCATCGAAAGGAATATAATATTATCGCATTTAAAAAAAAAAAAAGAATTAATACAAAGATCGTTTTTTAACCATTCTCAAAGCCAAAAAATAAAATGTTTCACACAAACTAGTCCTTCCCTATCTCACAACAGTTTGAATTTTACAACAAAATTTTAATTTTTAAAATGCTTAAAGCAAAATCAATTTTCAACATAAAGATACATGCATAATATATATCACCACAAATTGCATTTGCACAATGTTTTAATAATTAAAACACACTGCAAGGGTGCTTTGCAAAAAATCTAAGGAAAAAAGTATTAATTCTATTATAAAATTTGGAAAGGGTCCACATAACCAATCTAAAGTAAGCGATTGCTTGTACTAAAGATAGTACTGGGACCTTCAATTTCACAACATACTAGGAGTTATTATACGAAACAAGAAGTACTAGTAATCGAATTACCATAATAAAGAAGCATCACGAAATATATTACATCATTTTCTGTTTATAAATATAATAAAATTATTGTGTGAATAAAGGTATTTACCTCAGTTTGTATATCATATAATCTGACGATATTGACATGTTCTAGTGTGGTTAGTGCAAGTGTCTCTCTCTCTTGTTCCAATGCCGTATTTCCGCTTCTGGGAACTTTGAACGCATATATCTCACCTGTAGTCTGTAATAGGTAATGAAAAGTTGAGGAAACCATTTATTTAGAATTAATAACTAGAGGCTTCGGGACCATAAAACTTAGACGAGCTCACATTTAATCTCAATCTCACTTTCACAAAAGGAATGTACGGTGGAAAAGTGAGACTGAAACCAAAAGTAGGCTCGTCTAAGTTTTATGGGCCCGAAACCAGTACCTGATTGCATACAGGTCAGTCAGGTTTGAACATTAATATCGCCACACTGCTTGTTGAGTCAGCTTATACAGTATGAATATCGAATTATAATTATTTTTAAAAGGTGTCTTCTCCAACATGTATTTCTCTTGCAAAATTTCTCTAGATCTGTACATGAGACCCCCTAAACATTATCTATATTTGAGATGTATCTGAATTAATCAAAGTTTACAGAGAGAGAGAGAGAGAGAGAGAGAGAGAGAGAGAGAGAGATTACCTTATGGACCCCCTTGTAGACATTGGAGAATGCCCCCGTCCCTATCCGGTCCCTGGTCCTGTAGGTATAATCATGTGTTGTAGAGATCTGACGATTGTCAGCCATATCTTTCTGTCAAATCTGTAAAGAAGGGAATTCCCTGTTTTATTACTTCTATCTACAATCTTAAATCATATCCATCGATGCAAAGAACCTTCGATAAGGGAACGTTGCTTTTTAAAACAAGCATGATTTTTTTCCGCATCATATATTTTAATTATTGAGATTTCAAACATATTTTGAGTATGTTCCTATTTCATATATTTATTTATTAGCTTTTTAAAAGAACTATAAACATCTACATACACGTATATTCCTGTTTATTTAATTATGTTCATTCAAACAAGGAAATGCATGTAGTTTTGAGATAAGTGTTACCTGTTGAAACTAGAGAGAATTTTTGTTCCGTATCACGTTGAAGGAAAAAAGGTCGGGTTCATATGTATCTTATTCAACACAATATTCATTTTTTAATTACAAAAGATCAAATAACAAATGAATATAGATATATCTATACTTACTCCATTAATCCTTAAATTTATTTGATTTTTTATAAGATTAGAAAATAGAGTTTAAAGCCATTCCCATTTGTCTCAGTGATAATTCATTTCATATGCATGTATTTGAATGGTTTACTCCAGACAAATAAATAAAAGTTAATTTAATTCAGAGACAAGGAGAGCTTTTGATAAAGGCCTTTAATTTAAAGTAAATCTAATTGAACGTCCTAAATTATATTAAAATAAAATATGCTTAGAATGCAAATTTTTTTCATGCAAAGTTTTACGAATGATAAGTTTTAATTACTATATTCTTAAAAATATTTATTCTAATTAACAAACACATTAAAATATTTCACTTTTCAATAAGTGCAAATGTAAGATCTGCAGACATTCTAAAAAATATAGTACATTATTAACAAATATTTTTCTTATGTATTCTTGAAAATATCATTTGTATGCATTCATTGACTTTTCAATTTAAAACAAACAAAACCTACCTCTATGTCATTTGGAAGATAAACTATAGAACCTTGAACTTACGGTGACTGGAAAACCCTAAACAGAGATATTTGTGTCTTTTTTGGTTTTCCCAGTTTCTATACTTAATAATATGACCCATTCAATGCATTGACAATTACACTGAATAGAAGTTTAAATGCCTTTTATTTAAAAATAAATTAAATTAATACAGTAACTAATGTATATATTTATTCAGCTTGAATAGTTAAAAAGAAAGATATATTGAGCACAACTACTACTGACACATAAACTATGTAACGAAAATGAAAGTGGCCTAAGAGGAACAGTTTCTGCATTTCAACAATTATTGTTACTGAATTTAATTTATCATTGGCGTTTCGACAAAAAAATAGATGAAAATATTGCATATTTTTTCTTAACCAAAGTAAATATTGGTTAATATTTAATTACCACCCGTAAAAGTACGCAAAATTCTTGTAACCTGTAAATTCAACTACATGTTACAGCTAAGCATAAAATGTTGAATCCAGCAATAATATGTGATGTAATTAATATATAGATATATATATATATATAATACGATGTTTTAACTGAAATGTGCATGATTGGTTATGGTTAAAAAAGAAAATTATTATGTTGAATGACTATAAAAATTACTTAAATATGAAATAGCATATCTTTGTTTTAATTCTTAAAGTCTATGGTTTAAGGTACTTAATCATATCTAAAAGATCAAAATGGTTTTCTTACCTGATGAAATTTTGGCCAAAATATATAATAATAGTTCTTCCTGGTAATCAGATGCGCTATAACAACACAAGAACATGACCTGGTCTTTAAATGCTCAGTTGAACTTGTAAATATCAAATATACAAAGTCATAGTCAATGTGTCGACGAACTTTATATAGATCAGTTGTGGAATAGCGTCTTATAGATATAACCAATTTAACTATGTGAGCCGTCGAAATAGCAAGCGTTTAAATCGCTTGCTTCCGAAAATGAAAGTTACGAACATCAAAGGACTGTTCCGAGAACTATCTGAATCAATAGTTTAAACATTCACATTTTTACAAAATCGTTCAAAAACGGTTAACAGAGAATGACCAAAGACAACTGTACGTGACCTATAGCCTTAGCCAATATTCAAAAAATGAGAATGAAATATACTTGCCGGTATCCAACTGAAGAGAAAATTGACTCCCCATATTATTAAATACAATGTACGTCGTAATTAATTATATAAGTCGTGTTTATTTTGTTTGTTTGTTTGTTGTTTTTTTTTTACTTTTGGTGAATGAAAAAGATTTCATTTGATAAATTATGACGTCAGAATTATTACAGCGATTACAAGCCTTGATCACAACTTATTTTGTGTTAAAGTTATTTTACTTTTGATATTCCAAAATAATTTAGTTAAAGTTGTAATACGTCAATTGATTGGGTAAAAGATTTCATCCACACAGTAGGGATTCCAATTTTTACATAGAAATACATAGGAAAAATCTTTTTAAGATCTTCTCAAGAACCACTGGGCCAGGAAAGCTGAAACTTATTTTGAAGCATCTTTGGTTAGCGTAGATTCAAAAAGTCATTAATAATCATGACCCATCGGGTAGGGCAAGCAACAATAGGGAATCCAAGTTTTACAATGGTATATATAAGAAAAATCTTTTGAAGATCTTCTCCTCAAGAACCACTGGGCCAGGAAAGCTGAAACTTATGTGGAATAATCCTCGGGTAGTGTAGATTCAAAATTGTTCACATCATGACCCCGGGGGCTAGGGCAAGGCCACAATAAAGAATCAAAGTTTTACATAGAAATATGTAGGGAAAAAAATTTAAATTTTATTCTCAAGAACCACCGGGCCAGAAAAGCTGAGACTTATGTGGAAGCATCCTTGGGTAGTGTAGACTCTTAATTGTTTAAATCATGGCCCCCGGGGAAAGGTCGGGCCGCAATAGGGAATCAAAGTTATACATAGTAATATTGAGAAAACTTTAAATAAAAATCGTTTTCTCAAGAACCACTGGGACAGAAAAGCTGAAACTTATGTGAAGCATCATTGTATCGACCATAGAACTTACGAAATGATGACTTTAAACGAGGCTGCTGATTTCCCAGACGTCTAAGGGAAGTGTTAGTAAAATCACATGTTGACATCAGCTCTTTCATCTCTTCACGTTGGAAGTATACATCTGACATGTGCAGCGTGTTTATTTTTTAATATAAATTAATTCAAAGTTCTTCAATCTTGATCGACTATTAAGAAACACAAACACATGTCTTTTAATTAATCATTGTTAATGATAGGAAGAAAACAACCTGTGAAATGAACGTTTATGAAATATTATATATCTATCTTGACTACAAATAAAATACGGTTTAGGTTAGTCTGAAGTTTCCTATATATGAGAAAGTGTACATATTTGTTAAACCAACTGCAACCCTGATTTTCTAGGACAAGAGAATATTTACACGATTTCACCCATTGTTTCACACCCTATCCACAGTGATCATGGTTATGTCTACTGGCACATTCATCAAGATATGAGATATACAGTGCAAGTACTAAAATATGAGGAATAAATGTTAAGGTAACCCACTTATTTATCTCAACGATATAAGACAATTGAGAAGTTTAATTAGTATTAATAGTAAGTGTTATTTATACTCAGGATATGTGACGCTAAAACACGATAATTTTTAGGCCGTGTGTCCAACAGATCTTAATTTTATTGCAGCAAAAAAGTATGAAGAAAAGAAAAAAAATACAATATAGAATATTGAACTGCAGAGAAAAATAATAAATGAAGATATCTATAATGCTTCTGACAATGCATCCTAAATCAAGCGGATAAGGCAGAATAAGAACCTCGCAGTGCAAATTATTTTCTATTTACCTTTACAATCATCTATAATCCTATTACAGACGGGGTTGGGAAGGTCAGGTTCATGCATTTATAAAACACACTGTTTTTAGTACCTACTACACGAGGCTAGAAATATTTGAGCAAAATATTTTAGAAATAAACAACATTATTCAGTGAACATGGCGTCATGAATAGCAATTGCTCTGCTGGCATATTCCATGATGCGCGCTAGCGCATCATGGAGAATGTGCCAGCAAAGCTATTGCTATATTCATAATGCCTTGTTCACTGATATTTTCATCAATGCGCTACGCGCATTGATGAAGTTTTCCGTCCAAATTTTTTCTTTGATACATCGATCAAAGAAAAAAATATAACATTCATTTCTTAAGCCTTTCAAAACTGCCGTGGTTAATAGGTGTAAGAGCCGATTGTGACGTAAAATGACGTTAAATGACGTTGCAAAGTTAGATAACGCAAACAGACATTGCGAGTAAAAAAGTAACAAATTAATTTTAAACGCATATTACGTTAATTTTTACGTTCATTGTTCAGGTTTATAGTTTTTCATTAAATTTAAATAAAACATTTTACATTTTGGTTTTCCTAGAGTATTGAAAATGTATATAGTTCCGACTGTGTATTCTAGCGCACAGTGACAAGGTTTCGCGTGTGTTAAAGAGATTTGAACGTCGTGGATTTCTAATGGATTTCATAAAGAAAATTACACTGAATGTAAATATAATGGATTTCATAAAGAAAATGACACTGAATGTAAATAACAATTGCCTTCTTCTCAACGGGTCACGTCAAAAACGTATTACTCCGCTTGACGTTACTTTAAAAAATATCTAAGTTTGAAGCCTTTTTTACGGAGAAAAATTGTCTTATTGTGAAATTAAATTATAGGGAATGATGCTTACTTTAAATTATGTTTTATGATATAACATAAATTGGGGCAGTTAACGTTTTTTTTAACCGCTTGGCCTTTTATAATGCGTAATTAAATGGCACCAAGTTAGGTCATATGATCGTATTTATAACAAAAGTTGAAATAAGCTTCATTCCTTAAATGTGTAATGAAGAACAAGTCTTTAGATATAATTAATGCTGACGAAACTGTCATGATCCAGATAGTATGACTAAAGCTTTATTTTCCTTTCGATGATTTTCAGGTCGGACCTTTTCCGAAAAGTAGTGTTATTTTCTATTTATTTTCTTAGATTTTTTTTAAATGTAGTATTCCCTATTTTTGCTGAGGTAACAATATACATGTACATTAAGTTACTTATAAAAATCTTTTATAGAATTATTTTCATTTCGATAATTCATGACAAGAATTCTTAATTTGTTACATAAATATATACGTACATGTAGGTTTTTCATGCATCCTGATCCTCACAGGAGAAAACCATGTCATATTAATGGGAATAAGATAAGCAATGCTATGTCGAATTATTTATTTACATCCTTATAATACATTTACCAAAAAATGGATCTGTAACTCAAAGATACCTTGCATGTAGTTTATACTGAGTATTCTTAAGACAACATGACATACAATTGTGATGTATGGAATGAACAAATGTTCATAATACTTAATGATATGCAACAACACTAAATCAATAGCTCAAATACCAGTTTATTCAAAAATTATACAATGATATGAATAATTCTGGTAAAATTACTAAAATTTCATAATATCATAAAAGTTCGAAAGTGAAAAATATACTTAACTAATTTACCAATAATATATAGAAATATTTTTCTAAAATTAGGAACAAAAAACCACCGTCTTGCAATAGAGTTGGGTACATGTAGATGGAATAATGTTGAAAGGAATAAAAGAGTTTGCTATTTATGCAATAATGATCAGAATGGGAGGTGAATTTTATTACTGTCTTAAATATAATGTAAGTATTAGTATGTAATATGTGGAAAACAAATTTGGTAAAGCTATGTATTATTAAATTTTGTAATTTTGATGTAATTTGATGACAAATACTGAAAAAGCATTCATAAGAAAGTTGTGTACATTGTATAATTATTACAAAACAAATTTACCCTGTCTGTCCTTCTGTAAACTCTGCTCATCCATAACTATTGTAAGTACACTGTATGTCTACATATATGTACCTCTTGTATTATTCATATAATTTTTGATAGAATAAAAGATGATTGAAAGAATGATGTCTTTTTTTTTAATTTAAGTCTTTTATAACTGTTCATCTAATTCTTCAAGTCATAAATATGAAAAGTTTTTTTTTTAATATTAGTAATATTACTTGATAATATTTACACATTCAAGGTTTATTTCTTTTTAACAAACATAAAGAGATAACGAAGCGTAATCAAGATCAAAAATACATAAAACAATACAAATAGGAGAAGAGCAAACACGTACGGACCACCAAAAAATCAGAGGTGGGATCAGGTGTCATGTTGGAGTGAGCATCCCCTGTCGACCTGTCTCACCCGCCGCCGTGAGCTCCTTGTCATGATCGGGAAATAACGGGAAAACCCTCGTCAATTCAGTGTGTAAATAATGGACTACACTGTAACAACTAGAACTGTCCAAATGGGAAAAAATACCCCCCGCTGGGTTTTTCAGAAGTAAGTTTTTCCATAATAAAGATATGTATCAAACATAAATTATGAAATTTTTCTTCCAGTGACCTTGAAGTTCCCCAAATGACCTAGGGTCAAGGTCATGACACACCCTTACCTCATGGGCAATCTTTGTGTAAAATGAGAACCTACCAAGTTTATCAATAAGAAAGATATGGACCGGACACGAATTATGAAATTTTTCTTTCAGTGACCTTGAAGTTCCCCAAATGACCTAGGGTCAAGGTCATGACACACCCTTAGGTCAATGGCAATCTTTGTGTGAAATGAGAACCTACCAAGTTTATCCATAAGAAAGACATGGACCGGACACGAATTATGAATTTTTTCTTTCAGTGACCCTGAAGTTCCCCAAATAACCTTGGGTCAAGGTCATGACACACCCTTAGGTCAATGGCAATCTTTGTGTGAAATGAGAACCTACCAAGTTTATCCGTAAGAAAGATATGGACCAGACACGAATTATGATTTTTTCACACCCTTAGGTCAATGGCAATCTCTGTGTGGAGTAGTCGATTCTAATGTCCCTCCTTAATCTTTATGTGAAATGAGAACCTACCAAGTTTATCTGTAAGAAAGATATGGACCAGACACGAATTATGAATTTTTCACACCCTTAGGTCAATGGCAATCTCTGTGTGGAGTTGTCGATTCTAATGTCCCTCCTTAAGAAAGATATGGACCGGACACGTTTGCACAGACAGACGGACAACAGCTAGACGGACGGACGGACAGCTAGACAGAAAGATGGACAGACGGACAAGGTGATTCCTATATACCCCCCCCAAACTTCGTTTGCGGGGGGTATAACTAGTATGAAAAACGCCAGTCAGCATTTGTCTCAATAATAATTTGTGTTTGCTGACAAGGTCATTGTATCGACCAAAGAACTTTTGAAATGATGACCTTGGACGAGATTGCTAAATATTCTTGTTTCAAAAAATTTTTTGTCAATAGTTCACTTCGATAAATTGTACATCCGTTGAGCATATTGCGTATCGAATCAACTGAGATACATAAACTCCGTATGCAGGTATATTTCTGCATTAGGGAAGTAGACAATTGAAAAGTTAGTCCGCACGTTTATCATAGAGTTTGGTTGTTTTCTTTTTCTAGATAAATATCCAAATATGAAACAATTGTGTCAGACTCTGTGGTACCTTTCATTTCAAACTCACGGGATATATCATATCGACATAAGAATGGAAATAACCATTGTTTATTGACAATACATCGTCTTTAAAGGTAGTGTTTCGATAAGGCTGATTTTCAGCCCATGATGAATTTAAAATATTTTCATTTAGTTTTGTCTAGTAATGTTTCCCCCTTCATATTATATAATTTTTTTGCAAAACCAACCTATATTAGTCACGTGACTAAGGGCTATCTAAAGGGTCCCTCTTAAAGCATCTAAGAGGGTTATCAAGATTTATTTCTTGTAGAGGACTATTCATTTTGAAAAACCAAAGACAGATTAACGATATATCATCAGGGAACATTGAACAGATCTGAAGTAACACAAAAAACTTACTTATTAAAAATTTTTTCTCATTATTATTTTTATTTTTATATTATTTTTATCATTATTGTAGCCATAAAAATTCAATTGAAATTGTGTGCGCTTTCTTATTAAACATCTTTGTCATTTATAAACATAATATAACAAGACAAGATAAACCATAAGTTATAAAAAAAAAACAACCTTTCAATATATCGATATATCATATACTGAGACAAATTATTAACTAGAGGTACTGTGAGCAATGATCTCACTAAATGATACCCCCCGCCTCCCATATGAATATAATGGCAGTTTCCATGTTTTGCTCTGGAAAATCCAAAATGTATGTCAGATCAAAAAGTAAAATAAGAGGTGCACAATGATAATATGTAATAAAGATTCTTTGACAGTTTCATTAATTAAATTTCCTTCTGTGGTATGAGTGGAGTTGCAGATAAGAGATGGGAACCCCCAAAGCATAACAGACGGACGGACAGATATACCGATTACTATATACCCTCCCACTTTTCAAACGAGGGTATAAAAACAGTCAAGGGGGGGCCTGCCCCCCCCCCCACTTTTTTCCCCAACAGTGCCTTTACTATAGAAAATGTCCACTGAAAAGATGGTTGGCCCCCCCACTTTTTGCCACAGTATATTTATAGCAAGGAAATATAGGAAGAAAATGGAAGTGAAGGGAAGTTGGTCTTGAAAAAAGTTGACGTATTATCAATTTAATTAAGGAATGAAGCTAATTTCAACTTATGTTATACGATATAACATTACTTGGGGCAGTTTACGCTTTATAAACCGCAAAGCGGTTTATAAAAAAGAGTAAACTGCCCCAAGTTATGTTATATCGTATAACATAAGTTGAAATTAGCTTCATTCCTTATAATTTAATTTCAGTGTAGACAATGAGACAATTTTTCCTCCGGAAAAAGGCTGAAAAGGGCTTCAAATATAGCATATTTTAAAAGTAACGTCATGCGGAGTAATACGTTTTTGACGTAACTCATTGTGACGTAGGCAAGTTATGTTATACAATATATTATATGTTCCTCTTTATGATTCAGCCAATGAAATTGCTTGATACAAGTGAAATTAAATTATTATACAAATATGGACTCAATGTAGGTCAGTATGCATTTATAATGACCCCGGATGACAGATATTGACCGAAGATACATGGAGTACATTGTATATCGACCGAGGGCGCTAGCGCGAGGTCGATATACTTCATGTATCTGAGGTCAATATCTGTTATCCTGGGTCATTATAAATGCATATTGACTGCATTGAGTCCATATTTATTATATTATATAAATAATTATTTCCCAAATTTATTAGTACAATGTATATCTTCCTAATGTTTACATAGAATAGTATTAATCATAAATAAGTTGAACGTAAATGTTTCAGAATTCATTGAATATTACTCAGAGGAAATTGTTTCGGTAATAAATTTTTACCCATATCATTATAATAACGCAAGATATCTATCTCCGAATAACACTGAGTACCCCCTCCCCCAGATTGAGAATCGCACTCGTTTACACTTGCAGAGGAAATGCAATGACAAAATATAAATACCTGTCTTCTACGATAAGATACAATCATACATGGTATGCTTGTCTTTATTTTCTTTGGTCTCCATAATCGCGTTAATAGCGTCAAAACTCTGCTTGCCGAGTGGAAAAGTCGAATTCAACCATAAAATGGTATGTGCTCAGTATTCCCGAAAATTGTTCACAGATATCCTTGTTATTGTTTTGTATTCTCGGTCTCAAAGTTCTTCACTATATCTTTTAAATTTTCCGCACCTACAACTTGCGAACTTCCATGTTTGTCTAAAGCGAAAGTGTCTCCATATGAGTGAAAAATTCTCAAGAGGGACGTTAAACAATATACAATCAATCAATCTAAAGCGAAAGTGAAAACGAGGCAGCTCGTGCGAGTCATTATTCGCTTTCAGCGGTCGTTATAAAAAAAATAATTACTTTGTATTGACCAATCAGATTACCGAATGTCACAAAGTTATATAATTTAATTTTATTTGTATTCTCGCCTCTCATTGGTTGATTTCCAAAAAGGAACGCATAACATTTTGTATAATCTGGTTTGGTATGGGGACACACCCCCTTGACGACCAGCTTAATGATCATATCCATGCAATCCCCTCATTTCCAGTCCTCGGAATCCATGGAAAATTCCAGATTTAATAAATGTACCTTCAACTTTAATCAATTACTCGTTCTTACCTCATGTAAACAAACTTCATGGCTGCTAGATCTATGTATCAGTCAATACCTCCCCTCGCTTCAAATCACTTCCGTTACTACGGTTGTATTATTGCGCGGTAAATTTGAACTTATAAAAAGCAACACAATTTTACATCAAAAGTTGTTTAATTTTAAAATTAAATTATAAGGAATGACTTTAATTCTTGGCCATATTATCGAGTATAATCTGGTTTGGGTCAGTTTACGCTTTTTTTATAATCCGCTTCGCGGATTATAAAGCGTAAACTGACCCAAACCAGATTATACTCGATAATATGGCCAAGAATTAGAGTCATTCCTTAAATAATATTAAAAGTTATCATTCATACATCGCCTTGATATATATTTGAAGTAATCTGACACATCTATTTCATATTTTAGATATCTAGGTATAAAGAGACGTTAATTAATAGTAATCTGACAACAAAGCTTTGTGATAAGACTTCTATCTTGAACTTATCAATTGACAACTCTCCTGACTTATATAGCAAGACGCTTTTATTGCTTCGTCTTTCGATTAATTCGATTTGCAAGAGAAAGCTCTTCGTGAGATCAATTTATAAAATTAGGCAACTTATCGATAAACAAGATATCAACACTTCTATAATAGTCATCTCTTCGCATGTTTGCGTTGACCTTGTCAGCAAATATACCTATCATCAGATGCCGATCGATGTTTCTCATACTACATTTGTCAAACCATTATTGTAAGACCATTATTACCCACTGAATTGTCTACGTATTTTTCTGTTTGCACAATATTGACATGAAGCATTAAGCCAGTGGTCAACAGGGGATTTTTCCTACTTCATGGGACTTTATATTACATGTATTATCATTCGTTTCAAAGAGGTACTTGTGACAAAAAAAACCAGTCACATGTGATGAAGGCAAACGCTATATTGACATGTAGATATTGGAAATACGTATGTCTGTTTTAAGTTAAGTTTAGCTTTTGAAAAAAAAATGACAGTTTTGGCTTCGGTCAATTAATTGAGAATAAAGTGTCTTTTCCCTATTTTGACTAGTACTTTTTGGAAAATCTGCTAGAATTTCCATGGACATTGTTATTAAGATGGATACTTGTATGAGCTTTACTGTGGAAAACATGAATTGCTTAGAACTGAATTGATCATCAAATTACTCATCAAAGGGACATAGTGATGACAGAATTCAAACAAATATTTAACACTTATTTAATATTACTCTCAGACATCTCATGAATAATAAACAGACAAAACTGTACTTTATAAATTTATACAGTTCCCCCCTTACTGCTTCCTATACACACATACTGACAAAATGAAACAAAAACTTTGATAAACATATACAAAATTGTAACAAGAAAAGCTAGGTCTCCACAAAAGAATATTTTCAAAGGAGTACACAACTTCATCAAACACCTAGCACTTCATGTTGAACACAATGTTAATCTGTTTTTACACATTCTAGATATATACAGCTGTAACAGCTCATATACAGGTAATGTCCAATACAACTCATATACAGGGAAAGTCCATTACTCAGAGTCAGCAATGTTTTCATTAATTAAGTTCCTGTTTATATTAATTTTGGAGACACGTTTTGATGTAAATTCCTCTTTAACTTCCTTTTCATGAGTGTGCTATTTATGCAATAATGATCAGAATGGGAGGTGAATTTTATTAATTTCTTAAATATAATGTAAGTATTAGTATGTAATATGTGGAAAACAAATTTGGTAAAGCTATGTATTATTAAAGTTTGTAATTTTGATGTAATTTGATGACAAATACTGAAAAAGCATTCATTAGAAAGTTGTGTACATTGTATAATTATTACAAAACAAATTTACCCTGTCTGTCCTTCTGTAAACTCTGCTCATCCATAACTATTGTAAGTACACTGTATGTCTACATATATGTACCTCTTGTATTATTCATATAATTTTTGATAGAATAAAAGATGAATGAAAGAATTATGTCTTTTTTTTAATTTAAGTATTTTATAACTGTTCATCTAATTCTTCAAGTCATAAATATGAAAAGATTTTTTTTTTAATATTAGTAATATTACTTGATTATATTTACACATTCAAGCTATATTTCTTTTTAACAAACATAAAGAGATAACGAAGCGTAATCAAGATCAAAAATCCATAAAACAATACAAATAGGAGAGGAGCAAACACGTACGGACCACCAAGATATCAGAGGTGGGATCAGGTGTCATGTTGGAGTGAGCATCCCCTGTCGACCTGTCACACCCGCCGCCGTGAGCTCCTTGTCATGATCGGGAAATAACGGGAAAAACCCTCGTCAATTCAGTGTGTAAATAATGGACTACACTGTAACAACTAGAACTGTCCAAAAGGGAAAAAATACCCCCCGCTGGGTTTTTCAGAAGTAAGTTTTTCCATAATAAAGATATGTATCAAACATAGATTATGAAATTTTTCTTCCAGTGACCTTGAAGCTCCCCAAATGACCTAGGGTCAAGGTCATGACACACCCTTACGTCATGGGCAATCTTTGTGTAAAATGAGAACCTACCAAGTTTATCCATAAGAAAGATATGGACCAGACACGAATTTTGAATTTTTCACACCCTTAGGTCAATGGCAATCTCTGTGTGGAGTAGTCGATTCTATTGTCCCTCCTTAAGAAAGATATGGACCGGACACGTTTGCACAGACAGACGGACAGACGGACAACAGCTAGACGGACGGACGAACAGCTATACAGTTGAGAGGTACATTGTGCATTTTACGGAAGGTGCGGGGTTATCATTTTGCTTTGTGGGGTTATTAATAGTACAGTGGTGACTTGAGAGGTTTCATTGGGAATTCAAACAAATGGTATATTGTGGGGTTAAAGGTCTATATTTGTGGGGTTAAAGATCTATATTTGTGGGGTTAAAGATCTATATTTGTGGGGTCAGAAATTAATTATTTAATATCTAGTCAACTTTACAGGCAACTAATTAAAAGTACTTAAAATTGTTACTGTTTATCTGAAGAACTTAGAACGGATATAGCAATAACATTTTTCAACTACTGCATAGCAGTAACAATGCAAAAAATGTTTTTTATTTGAGGATAACTGTTGCATCAAAGAAAATTAACCCATCATGTTTTCACATGAAGATGATAGACAAGAATATTCCAGAAAGTGTTAAACAAACAACCCCAATATGTTATATATATATAACAGACATCACTAACCCCATAAATTATAAGACAAACAACCCCAGTATGTACTCTTATAAAGATAATAGACAACACTAACCCCATTAAGCGTTTGGACAGCAACACCACTATGTACTCTCATAAATATAATAGACAACACTAACCCCATAAAGTGTTTGGACAACAACCCCACTATGTCCTCTCATAAAGATAATTGACAACACTAACCCCATAAAGTGTTTGGACAGCAACCCCACTATGTACTCTCATAAAGATAATAGACAACACTAACCCCATAAAGTGTTTGGTCAGCAACCCCATTATGTACTCCCATAAAGATAATAGACAAAACTAATCCCATTAAGCATTTGGACAGCAAACGGTAAAACTTTGTTAAATGCAATGATTTGCCACAGTTTTACACACTGCAACAAAATGTTCAGGAACCAAGCACCCAGTAGTTAATTATACATGTAGGCCTAATATCTAAACTGTAGCACTGTAAGGGGAGGGGGGGTACCCCATTCGTACTCGTATCACTGGCCTACTTGAAAATAAAAATGGAAAGGCGTTATTTTATGTTAATAAATATATGAAAGATTTAATTAAAACCATCTTTATTTATGCAATTCTCTATATCCCTGCATATTTCACTGACAACTGTTTGCATTCGTATTAAGAGAAAGCAACACTCTACTTGTGAAGATACGATATAGGCAGATGTAGCTGAAGAATAAGCCCATTAAGCATTTGGACAGCAACCCCACTATGTACTCTCATAAAGATAATAGACAACACTAACCCCATTAAGCAGTTGGACAGCAACCCCACTATGTACTCTCATAAAGACAATAGACAACACTAACCCCATTAAGTGTTTGGACAACAACCCCACTATGTCCTCTCATAAAGATAATAGACAACACTAACCCCATTAAGCATTTGGACAGCAACCCCACTATGTACTCTCATAAAGATAATAGACAACACTAACCCCATTAAGCGTTAGGACAGCAACCCCACTATGTACTCTCATAAAGATAATAGACAACATTAACCCCATAAAGTGTTTGGACAGCAACCCCACTATGTACTCTTATAAAGATAATAGACAACACTAACCCCATAAAGTGTTTGGACAGCAACCCCACTATGTACTCTCATAAAGATAACAGACAACACTAACCCCATAAAGTGTTTGGACAGCAACCCCACTATGTACTCTCATAAAGATAATAGGCAACACTAACCCCATAAAGCGTTAGGACAACAACCCCACTATGTACTCCCAAAAAGATAAGAGACAACACTAACCCCATAACGTGTAACAACCCCATTATGTTCTTATATACATAAAAGATAACATTAACCCCACAAAGTGTTAGACAAGAACCACAATATGTTCTGATAGAAAATATCAGACATCTTAGTAACCCCTGAGTGTTAAACAAACAACCCCGCTGTGTTCTCATGTAACAGATACCAGTAACCATATGAATTTAAGTGTTTGAAAACCCCAGTATGTTCTAATATCAAAAAACTCTACCAGGGACTGTTAATAAAAGAACAAGTACCCCCACTATGTTCAATCGCAACTTCTCAACTCAAACCTTTCTGACTAGCTGATAAACAACCTCGAATGTATTAGTTAGACGCCGTGGCAACAACCCCCCTTTTCATGACCTTCGAAATAAATGCATGAAGAACTTTTATCTGTGGAATATGGAGTTTAACTTTATTCAATGCTATGATATTACATAAGATATACTATAAAAGCCATTAAAAGGGACTTCTTACTTCCTCTATCCTATATTTGAAAAAAAAAACAAGAAAAGCATAGCCTTTAACATCAGGTGATGTTAATACATTCGAGGTTGTTTTTCCGAACTCTGACGGAAAGACCCTGAGTGAGATGATGCGATTGCCAGTAAGTCATATCCTTTTTTTTACTATTGAAAATACCAAACAATACTCATAATACTTTTGCCTATTTTGATAACATACTCGAAAATTTGTTTTAAATATTTTTCAAACTATTTTTAATTGGATAATCTCTTTATCTTTACTGCTTATTTCTAATGAGAATTTTTCCTTTGGATCTGCTGGTGCATGAATTTGAAGTGTACATTATGCATCAAAAGCATTCATAATTTTATTGTAAATTAATAATAATAAATAAAAGAGATGATCCTGATTTTTAAAAAAAAAATTTAATCAAACTTTTCAGTTACTTGACAAGTTGAACACAGATAAGAAATATGTCAATAAATGTAGAACACAGAAAAAAACCCTCAAAATTTGAGACAATCTTCATAGATGTAAAAAAAAAAAAACAAGTATATAGTGAATTGTCAAATAACTCTAAAACTTGCATGTTATTGCTACTTATTTTAAACAAAATATATTAATTCAAATAAAGTTTTAAGAAAAAAAAGTGTAGTCTAATATCTCATCATTTTGCATTTTAAAATTGTTCTTCAAACAAAAATAACAATGTACATCCTTTTCGAAAATATACTTAAACTTAGAGCTGCTCCCCCACTCCCATCCCCTAAAATAAAATGAAAAAAAAAACCAACATGCAATTGATTTATAATTTTCAAAAAAATAAAAATCAAACAACATAAATGTACAATTCAGTTTAATAATTATTTCTCACATTTAAAATGAGATTGCTAATTAAAAAAGAGGAAAACTATGACTGTTAATGTATAGAAATTCGCCATGCCGAATGCAATGTTCATAAAAGATCCTTTTGTCTTAAAGCTGAACACTACTCATAAACATAAGTAATCAGATATTACATAGCTCAATTCAAAAAATGATTACTTCAAGTAAGACACAGTCTCACATTTAACTAATAATCAAGAAGTTAATTTAAAGTTTGCAGTAACTTGAGAATAGACATCCAAATACTTGAAACTAGTTGCCCATCAAGAAAATGTCATTCAAATCCACGACCCATGTAAATGTTATCTTTTTTAGATCAACTTTCAAAAATCGATTCATCTTCTTTTTCTGAA
>PRKT01000152.1:846319-873446 GCA_003671525.1 Saccostrea glomerata | reverse complement strand
TATGGGGGATGGGGAGGGGGTAAAAGTTTTCCGAGTTGAAGCAGGAGAAGGGGTAAACCTCTGCACCTCTTCTTCATCCTCTTTCATGGGCTCAGTCTCATGGTCTGAGTCAGGTTCAAAGTCAGTCTCAGGGGTAGGAGGTTTGGTGGCTGGGGTTGGAACTTTTAGGGGTGGCGGGGTTGGTGATTTTCTTGAAGGGGGTGGTGTTGGGGTTTTCCGAGGAGGAGGAGGTGTTGGGGTCTTTCTTGGTGGGGGTGTTGGGGTCTTGGTGAAAGGGGTGAAAAGCCCTGGGGGTGAGGGTTTTCTGGGTGGGGGAGGGGTAGGGGATTTAGAGGAAGAGGTTGAAAATGGAGTTTCTTGTCTGGTGATGGGAATTGGAGCAAACAGAGGTTGATCCAAGCTCTCCTGCTTGACCGGAGGAGGGTGTGTTGAAGGAGGCTGGACTTCTTTTTTCTTCTCCTTCTCTCTTTTCTTTTCCTTCTTTCTCTCCCTTTCTCCCTGTTTGGGGGTAGATCCACCAATAGACTGAGGGGAAGCTGAACCTCTCTCTGACAAGGGTGGCAATGCTTTTATAACTCTGAAAGTAAATGAGATTAAATATTACTATTATGACTATACCTCTGGTCTTTTATTCCCCCCCCCCCCCCCAAATAATAATTCCAATTTTTTTGCAGATTTTTTGTAGAGAACATTTAATCAGTCTTGAAAAATAATTTAATACCTTGCATTGATTTTACACTGAAGAATCACAAATAAAGTTGATGTCAAGAACTGTTTACATTAAAGAGGCTGGGTGGTCGTGGCCATTTTTAGACCATTTTTATCTCCATTAGAAGAAGAGCTCCATATAAATACATAATAAAATGATCAAATTTTAAAGCTAAAATTTATGATTTTTTTCTTTGCCAAATGATAGTTGACAGCTTAAGATATCATATCCCAAAATTTAAGTTTTATCTGGTGGTTAATATAAAAAAATATTTAGTTGACCCCCCAGCCTCCTTAACTAAAAATCTGAATTTTGTAGGTCTACTGATAGAATGACAGGTGTGTACTTACAATTTGAGCTCTGGCCTGGGGGAGTTATGAGCACTGTCGTTGGGTGGAGATTTGAGGGACCCCTCGGACATGTAATTCACCGTGGTAGAGGACGGAGAACTGCCAATCCTGATCTTTAGTTTAGACACAGTGGGAATATAATCCGGCTAAAAAACGAAAAATATTCTTAGGAATGTAGTTTTCAGATAATTCTGTTTTTAAAATAGTACCCTCTGATATCAATAGTACTTGCAGAATATGATACATACAATTGTACACTGTAATAATTCAATGATTAAACAATTAAATTTAAATTAATACTTGATATATGGATTTCAGAAAGAAAAATAAACTCTCATTTCAAGACAAATTTTTTTAATTGTTTTCTAGAGATGGAAATACCAGGGCTATCATTAAGCCTAGGCAGATGTTAGTGTTTGTTGAAATGAAATATTCTGTTACACATATTTTATTTTTCATCCTTTACCCTATACTGATTTTACCTCTTTATTTCTTTCTTTGTCCTTCTTTCTCTCTCTGTCTCTATCTTTATCTTTATTCTTCTTTTTCTTTTCTTTATCTCTTTTCTTTTCTTTTTTCCTCTCTTTATGTTCCTGTTACGAACAATTCTCTTTAAACCTCGTCAGAAAAATTGTACATGTGTGTTGTACAGAACACAAAAAAAATTAAAGGTGAAGTAAATTTACATCAATTCACTAGATTACATTTAAAACTTTTCTGCACTGCTTTCAACATCACAAAATCCAGTCATACTAATTAAAGTATAAAACAGTCTACTTTTATGTATGTTTTGAACCATGGAGGTTAAGAATAATAATTCTGTGAAAAGTGCCTTGTTTACTCTTCCTACTGAATGAAACACACAAACTACTGTATGTATATGTGCAATACAAATTATCGGAACAATCTGTATCTCTGACAAGGAAATTCAGAACTTGAAACATTTGAAATCTACGTATTCAACCTTTACCTTGGATCTCTCTTTCTCTGGTTTATCTCTACTTTTTTCCTTGACTTTCTCTCCCTCCTTATTCTCCACTTCTTTATCCACAAACTCCACACTGAACATCTTCTGTGGAGACTGAGTGACCTCCTTTTTGACTTGTTCTGGGGGTTTGGGGGGACTCTCTGGGAAGTCGTACACATTGGGGGGTCTCGGGACTTCCTCCTCTGGGGGCTCTGCCTTGACCATCTCGCTGACAAAGTCTTTCCCTTTCAGCTTATCCTTCAGTTTGTCTTTCACCTCCTCACTTGGATGCTCTTCTTTCTGTTTTGGTGTCTTCTCTTTCTTCTTTTTCTTCTTCTGTTCAGACAAGTCAAATGATGCAGCCTCCTCCTCAATCATTTCTCTCTTCACAGTCACAGAGGGAGGAGCATCAATGCTGTCCTCAATAGCTGGATTTGTGTCCTCTTGGTTTGATTCCGACATCTCCTCTGCTATCTTCTCTGATTTCACTTCCCTCTCCTTCATCCCATTCCCTTCAGAATCTCCCTCTCTGGACATCTTCAACACAGCTTCGATACAAAGATCAATGTTCATTTCCCGGGCTCGTTTCTTCTCGGGACTTAGAGCTGGCCTTCCCCTACCTCTGGCAGTCTTTCGATCTGCTGACTCCTTACTTTTACTGAGATTAAGAGGTAACTCCACATCCACTGCTTTCTTCTCCACATTTTCCTTAGCAGACGCAGCTGGTGGTGCTGGTTTCCTGGACAAGTCCAACACATCGCTGGCAAACATTTCCTCCATCGTTGACAAAACAGGAATATTTTTACTCTCTTTCTTTTTCTCTGGAGTTTTGAGCAGTGTTTTGTCCTTGGGTGGCCTCCCTCGACCCCGAGGGCTACTTCCTGGCTGAGCAGGACTTTTCCCTTGTCCTGGTGATTTTGGTGCCCTGGGAGATTTGGACCTAGATCGTGGTCGACCCACCTTCTTTTTCTTTGTAATAACTTTGGTAGATGGACTTGGGATTGGTAGTTTGTCTTCTAAAGCAGGAACAGAGGCAGATTTTGACACAATCTCTGAGTTTGAAACTTGATCCCCACCTCCCTTTTGTCGGGGAATTTTCTTACTAGTTCCATCTGGATAAATCATAATCTCCTCAACTCTCTGATCTCTCTCTTTTCCCACCGTCTCCACTCTCTGGGATTCTCCACTGCTCTCTAACACCTTGTCTGGCCGGCTTAATGGTGTAGAGGGTCTTGAATCTGCCTTTTCTTTCCTGAAGATCTTACTAACTGAGGGTTTGTCATGGCCTGTTTTCTTGAATCCCTGGGGAGGGGTCCTAGCATCGGGCAGTTTACCTCCCTTAGTGGGGGTCAGGTCTCCAGTGTGTGTGATTGCAATGCTCTTCATCTCATACTGAGAATGCATAGCTTCTTCTGGTAAAGCTGCATTGGTCAACCTACAAATGGAAATTTACAGTAGGAAAATATTCATTTGAAGCAATAAATAACTAACAAACACAAAATCGTAGTTCTTGTAAGATAAAACTTGTTTAAGGAAATATTTTACATTCACGGAATGCATCATAAAGAAGATATTTTCTTCAAAAAACTCCATTTTGTAATATTCTTTATATTAAATGCTTAAATGTTTATTAATCCCTCAATTTCTTTTTCTAATAAAAAATGACCCCAAACAAAGAAGAACACAGACATATAAAACAACCTCATAAGATAATTTTCATTATACAAATAAAATGTTGAACATGTTGCTAAGTTTAGTCTCATTCAAAATGTCAATAACAGATATAAATCTCAACTGAAATTCCTATGACAGTTATAAATTGACCTTGGTCTTTTCTTTGGCAATCCTCCCTCCAGTGGGCTAGTCATTGGTCGTTTGTCTCCGGGGACAACGAGGTTGCTTCCCTCTGTGACCTCTGGTTGACCTCCGACCCCATTCTGACCTTGATCTACCTGCATTGCTGACCCCTCTCCCTGGTCATTTGACTTCTCTGTCTCGTTTTCCAACTCATCTATCAAAAATATTCAGCATTCACAAAAATTCATATATCAACATGTTTAAAACTTTAATTGTCTGAATTTCATTTTTAGAAATATTTTTTTTCCCTCATAATATTGGAGAGAAGGATCATAGGCATTTAAGCTTCCTGTTCAATCCAATTCAATGAATAAAACATTATAAAAAAAAAAATTAATAATAATATCCATGTTACATGTACATGTATGTTCAATTTAATCTTTCATAATTATATGTAACATCTCCATTTCTTCTTTCATACATAACTTATTCTTAATGAAAACTTATTGCACAACACATTTATATTTACAGTAACCCTTTTTAATTTTTTTTTCATTATAGATGAGTTGCTAGAGATGTATTTAATGTTTTTAATTGAATAAAACTAATTATAATTTATATAACATATTTAACTTTTCTCCATACCTTCTGGGGTAGGATATAGTAGGGGCATGTAATCCTCAATGTGTTCGTCCCTGGTCTGTAACTCTTTGTGACCCGGTTTAGGAATCTGTAAATTACAGCTCTTAGGGGCGGGGAATTGGACTATTTCGTGAGGGAAGGGCGCCGGTTCCACGTGGCGTACATACTCCTCCAACTCACTGATGCTGACCCCCATATGTCTGAACGCCAGCCCCACATCATCCAAATTAGGGTCTGTTCTTCCAACTGTAAATAATACCCCATTTATTTTGATTTAATTTTTTTATCCATAGATCAGTGGATATGTTATTGATCTGTTCCACACATTTTGCTTTTAGTCAACATTAAAATTAAGGGTGGAATAAGGATGGGGAAAATAACTGTTTTATATTACGAAAAATGAAAATAAATCATAAATAAGTATATGTATTTCAGATATTATAAAATGTTGCAAAAATAAGGAATGGAACTGCCTTCATGTCAAGACTTGTATACCTTCAACTACTATCGGTATTACCTTTGTATAGAAATGTTGATTATAACATAATTCAATAAATTTAACATAATAGAACTTTCCAACAATTTCTGCTTTTAATCTTTAGGACTTAACGATGTTTGATCCTGATATTTAAAGTCTTAAACTTTTTTTGCCAAGTATATTATTTTTTAGTTTCTACATACATAGCTTAATTGAAATTCAATTTAAAAAATGGGGGTCAATACGCTTCTTTTGGTGCTACGGTACATTTAATTTGACCTTTTTCCACAGAAATTCGTGTCTTAATTAAAAACTAATTTTTTGACGTTTTCCCTCCAATGAAATAAAATGAACTCTTTGTTTGTTTAGAAAACGACACTTAAAATTGTGACTAAGAAAAAGTTTCAAATTGCTTCCATAATCAATTAATTGACCTTTCTGCACTAATAAAAAGTTATTTTTCTGGCATTAAAAATTTAATAAGCAAGAAAATTATTTCAAAGTCTTAAACTTTTTCTGATTCTAAGCAAATAGGTCAAATTTATCTTGAATATTCAGAAAAGAACATCAAAAGTGGGAGTATATGATGTAAATTTTCAGATATTACTAAAAAGTGTCAATTTTATGAAAAAATTGGCTCAGTTTTTTCTCGGATTTTCAGAATATATTTACTATATTTGTCTCACTTTGTTGATAGAATTCATAACAAATAATTTAATAGATATTTCAGAACCAGCATAACACATTTCACTGCAGAAAACAGTTTTGTGTGCAACCAGGATGGAAAAAATAGGAATACAAATTTAACAGTACTGTTCTAGTTCAAAATGGAAAATCTGATCATTTTGGTCTAAAAAACCTTCCGCCACAAAATATAGTTCCTAGCTTAATTCTACTTGAAAGGAATTTAATCGCGGTTTTTTCATTGAATATACCGGTAGTTAAATTTGCACTGTAGAATTCAGATTTAATGTCAGAACTTAAAAATGATGCAGAATCTTATAAATAAAGGACCTGACCTAAATACGCTCAAAATCTCAGGATCGAAGGTCCTTAATGAAATTTAATAGGAGAAACCAAAATATCAGACTTCAGTCCTGATGTTCAAAAGCCTTTGCTTCAGTTTCATAATGTTAACTTTGAAAATACATACACTGTTCAGAATATCTGTGAGTGACTTTAGCCAGCTGTAACATGTAGCGTCCCAGGACATCAGTGAGGAGCTCAAGGGGAGTGGATTGGGCCGAGTTCCATCCCACATTCTGACAAATCTGAGCCAGGGCTATCCTCAGTATACTCTGACTATACTGCTCTGACATCTAAAATCAGAAAACACATACATGTATTATATTTCATTTAGCTTAAATAACGTGCAAACTAGTCAGAATAAACTAACTGTGTGTTGTGACAAGACCTCATAACAGTTAGATAAGCTCTAATATAATTTCAATATTAATGTAGCAAATCAGTTCAGATCTCCAAAAGGGATTGTGCTGAGAATGATGATTATTCAAACCCTTTTGAGACTGTACATAGTGTTTGATCATAAAAGTTATCCATATAAACACGACAATTCAACTCAATTTCTCAAATGAATGTTGTTCTCACTTTTAAATTTACATGCTGTGGCACATGTTTAAAATGTTTGCAGTTGAAACTCTCCTGATTGTTTCAGGTAAATACACTGAGTTTAAGTTCATACATGCCAACTTTTGAAAATTCCCATGGGGGATTTAGCGCGTGATGACAATTTTCAGAGCTCTAAATTCGCGACATTTTGTCGTGAAATTAAATGAGAATAAAATGATCTTTTTTTAAAATTTATAATATTTGATATCACTTATTAATACAACTTAAGGATTAATTTAACACAAAAAATTAATGAAAATTTTTTGTTTTAAAAATGTTTCTTTTTTTCCAAAATTGAAATATTTTTGCTAAAATAACTGCCTCTCTCATTAAAACATGTTTTTTTTCTACCAGGACACATAATTCAGTGAAAAATTGAAAATTGTACAACTTTTAAATCATTATTTTCAAAGGCTAATAAATATATGAGGTTTTGATACTGTAAAGTCCTGTTTCTGGAAACATTTTTGAGATTTTTAAGTTATTTTTCAATTAATTAGAAATTCTAATAAGGTATTAAATTTACTGAAGTTTATACCACCTATCCAAAGGAGAATTATTTTTTTTTTACAGTCATGAAATTTGTCAGGCTTAACACGTGGGTATTTCCTTAAGTCATGCACATACCTATAAAATATTACTTTTGGGAGAAGGAAGGGAAAAGAAATTCTAATTGACATACACTTGATTGTTTCATCTTAATTTCATAATATTTTAACTGGCAAACTTTACAATATTTTTCATTATAGGTAGATAAAATCAGCAGCTATGCTTTGTAGTTTTCTACTTTCGTTTTCAAAAAACGATCTCTTTGGATTCCGATTTTTATAGTTTGATTAGTATTTCATTGTCTTTAATTTATGTTTTTAATAAAATGACTAACAATTTACACGTTAATCTATGTGTTTCACCTTGCATACCCCTTAAAACTGACAAGATAATCCCCTAATTGCCCCAAGCTATAAGCTACTTGTACCTGGACAACTGCGTGCCTTCGAGCGTGAAGTGATTTCCTGTGGCTAATTAACATTGTTAAATAAACATTGAAACTTATCTGAGTGCATTGAATAAACAAGTTTGACATTGTTATCCCGATTGTCAAAAATCAGCGGTAGGGAATCTTTTATAATCGGAAATTTTGATGATTTTTTCAAATCGGGAAATTAGGGCAATTTTTCTTTCACGATCGGGAAAGCGGGATTAAAGGGTAAAATCGGGAGGATCCCGCCTAAATCGGGAAAGTTGGCATGTATGTAAGTTATTGCCAATGTTTATTTAGATACAATACCAAATCAGAATACCTCGATCATTACATGGAACAAAATCTATCATTAAACTGGGTAGTCCTGATGATAGGACAGTATCATTTTAACAATAGATTTTTATTTACCATTCTTTCTACTTTTCCAAGTGTAATTTGTTAAAAAATGCAAAATGCCTTGCAATATCAACAAACTTTATAAGTTTGTGCTTTGATCATTCTTACGTTTCAAATCAGAAGCTGTCTTTTATAATTGAGAGATCAAAGAAGCAAAGAAATCATCATCTCATTTCGATGAAACGTCAATACCAGTCCAAACCAAAACAGTTTCTGCTTCTAGAAAATATTTGATACATTGTGCATCTCCCCATTTTGAATCTAACGGTATTGTATATTGCATAAACGTTCGTAAGCTACACAGCTGCTTCTTAAATAAGTTTCTTTGCCCTTGTCTGACTCTCTTTCACCGCAAAAATTATCATATCCTTCCACTGGACTGGAGGCTACCCTATCCAACCAACTTCCATTTTTTCCTAAAATCAATGTGAAGGAAATGTTTGAATTTTCATTATTCCGATCCCGATGAATTTAATTTGCTTCTATTTTTCATGCTTTTTCATTCATCCACGGCCCAAAACTAATGAGAAATATTGGAATGAATATGAAAAATATTGAAATGATATCTTTTATGAAATATTTAAAGTGCAGAACAAACACGAAATTTTTCATCGAGTTTGTTATTCAAATATATTTAAACATTTATTTCACTAAGATCAAAAGGAATCCTGGGACATATTTTCGATGGTGACGGAAGTGTACACACGCAAGACGTGATCTTTAGGTAAGAATGGTAAAAACATCTGTATTTTTTGTTAAGTGCTTTTTTTAATTTAAGTAATTATTTTTTCTGGTGATAAACATTTAAGAATTCATTGTTTTCATTTCAGGCACCAAAATGACTGTTTAAAAGTTGACTGGCAAGATACATAATTTTACTTATTGATACATATTGAATTAAAGTAAAGAAGACCACCATGGGAATATTTGACTCTCTAGCAAAGTGGCTTGGCCTAAAGAAAAAGGAAGCCAATGTTCTTGTGGTAGGACTTGACAACAGTGGTAAAACTACGATCATCAACCAGTTAAAACCAGCAGAGTCCAAGTCCCATGACATTGTTCCAACGATTGGTTTTACAGTGGAAAAATTCTCAGGAAAATCCTTGTCCTTCACTGCCTTCGATATGTCAGGTCAAGGTCGATATCGCAACCTATGGGAACATTACTATAAGGAGTGTCAGGGCATTATCTTTGTAATCGATAGCAGCGATCGCTTACGTATGGTCGTAGCACAGGAAGAGTTAGAACAGTTACTGAATCACCCAGACATTGTCGGTAGACGCATTCCAATATTGTTTTATGCCAACAAAATGGACATGAGAGATTCTTTGTCAGCAGTAAAAGTAGCACATCTTCTAAACTTAGACAAAATCAGTACAAAGCCATGGCATATATGTGCTTCTAATGCCTTAACTGGTGAAGGGTTAAGTGAAGGCGTAGAATGGATAACTGGGCAGTTGAAAGAAGTTGTAAATGCGAAATGAGTACCATTAAACCTCCATTGTACTTAAATATGTGTGCACACATACTGTATAAAGTTGTTTATCAATAGAGAATTGCAAAAGTTACTCTTGTTAAAAAAAAAAGTACGAAAAATTTGTATTTTAAAATTGCACATCTTGAATGACAATTTTCTGATGGTACAATATCATTTTTTGTTTCAATTTTTGAAAATAAAGGTGGTAGGGGTGAATCACCATCCTGTTAGTTACACATAATCCTGAAAATAGATCTCTACAACTTCATGTGAATCTATACAATACAATTTTATTGTGCATAAATTGTTTATGATATATCTTTGCTCTGGTTGTGAGTTAATTGTTGATGTAAAATATGCAGTGTTGTACCACAATTATTATTATTATAACATATATAATTTTTGAATGGGTTGTTAAAAAGAAAAGTAAGGGAATTCAGATAATGTTTCAGTGTATTGCACAGTCAATGTAATTGAATTATTTTAATAGTCTTTTACACAAAAATTTTGTTCAGTCCGTCCTAAGATCATAACATATCAAGTTTGTTTACCCAAACTATGAAATAATTGAGGATTACATATGTATATTATATTTAGGGAATATTATTAATAATATTATGTCATAGTTATGACCTTTACAAAAGTTATGTAAAGTGTTCCATTTTTTTCTGTCAGATTTATAATCTGTTCTTTGCATGTATTTTGATTCCTTTTTCAAAGCATAAAATTTTTAGATTGATATAAGATGTATACACTGTACATAAAGGCAGTTAAGTGATAACCCAAAACACTGTTTAAAATGGTACACTGTACAATAAATAAAATTATTGCTTGTCAGTTTGCTGGAATTTAAAAACATAATGAAGTACATGTAGTATTTGTAACATTGATTCAAGAGTAAAATTTACGTTTAAATAGAGTGTTGTTTAGAAATGTGTTATATGATATTGTAAAAGTTTGCTAGTTTTTTTCCCTTCAAAACAAAGTAGTCTAATTTTTTGTTTAAAGATCCCTTTTAAAGATTTACTGTTAACACAAATTATTATTGCATCTGAAAAGATAATAAGTATTTTTCTGTTATTCATTAATAATATTTGTTGATGTTGCAAGTATTGAAATAATGAACATTCACAATTGTTGTCAAACTAAGTGCTATTCATCACTGATGAACAGTATTCAATGTTCAAGTTATTTCCCTTTATACGCATATAACAGAGACACGATAGAAAGATGACTGCCTCTAATGTCAAGCGACTTGTTTCATAATTTTATGAAAAGGTACTGTTGAATGCATTTACTATTTCTGAATAAATATTTATCCAATTATATTACTCTTTTAGTGTAAGTATAAACTTGAGTTTCTTCATTTTATTTCATTGGAAGCAATTTCAGTTAAGGACCAGAGGAGGCAAAACTATTTAGTGCTGGGGCGTAGTTTGAACATTCACACTTTATTTTTACAAATGGGATAAGACAAAAGTTCTCCCAATTAGCAATGATTCCATGACAAAAATTAAGTTGTTTTGTACAATTATGTTTTGGAAGGGGTCCCTACAGCCATGATGAAGTTGTTCATTCTCGAATTATTATTTACATACAAATCAAAGTTAGCAGAAACTTTCATTTGTTTATGTACTACTACTAGTAGTTGTTAACTTCACCCCTCCCACTCTTTTTAAAGGGGGGAGGGGGTGTCATGGGCCACGGTCATTTTGCATAATTATGTAACTAATTCCCATGAAATCTGTAAGAGTTTTACCTACAATGAAGCGCATAGAAGTGGTAAAATTTTCCGTTTGGGTGGAATGTTTTGAGCTATTCTAAGACACGCCCATTTCTTTAGAAAGGAAAAATCGGTTAAATGATTCAATCGAATACCTGTAGAACAGGTATTCCAAAAATATAATAGCCAATCAAACTGACGGTCCACATAAACAGCGAGTAAGCACGTGTTCGACTGATACATGTGTTTGGTAACTTCAATAAACATGATAAAATCATAATTATGTAAAAATTCGTTGCAATGCGTGTTTTACAAAAGCGGGGACTCTATATATAGTTGTTTCTTATTTAAAAATCTTCAATTTAGTGTAACTCATGTTGCTTGTCGCGGAAAGTGGGGTGTCCTAAAACATTACGACGAATATTTCTTTCTCGTTTCTAAAGAAATGGGCGTGTCGTTATGTTATAAATGACGGTCAAAACATGACTCAGAACATTTCATCCAATTGGAAAATTTTACCACCTCAATGCGCTTCATTGTAGCTGTACCTACAGTGTAGTTCAAAACAGACTGCATGACACCGAATCAAAAGTAATATTACGGTTCATACGAGGGGTGATCAAAAAGTTCGCAAACTAATTGAATAACTTCCATACAAGAAACAATATTTGGTTTTAATATTGATTATATTTTAAATACTCCCCGATTTTAATGCACATCAACCACCGTTCTGCGCATGCGCGAATCACGTGATATTGGCGGTCACGTGACCCCCTCCGTAGCGTTCTGTCACAAAAGTTAAAAGATTTTTCCGATTTTTATATTTCTTTCCATGTGAGTTAATTTTTATGACAAGAACAGTTAATTTGTCAGAAATGGTCATATCTCGGCATATCATGGGTGGATAATAACTTCCTTTCCAAAATAAGCATTGCGACCATTAAAACACAAATCTTCTGTCTCAGGAGAGACCTTTATTCAAGGTGGATAGAGAATGGGTGCATCCTTTTTATCATATCTAATATGTTTAAAATCTAAAGTAAACGATATCTTAGGTATTTAATACTTATATCATTGCTCAAATATTCAACTATTTTTCAAAGTGCTAATTGCATGGAGGTCTTTGATAGCAAATTGCTTAATTAAAAATACATATCTTTTCAAACTTGCTTTCACTGGGCAAGATGACAAGTATCATTTTTAACCATCAGCCTTCCTTCACTAAAACGATTAATCCAATCATGCATTAATTGAATTTATAGGAACTCATTTATCTCAATAAACTGTGTACAAATTATTATATGATACTGTAGAGGGATTTCTAAGATATTACAATAAATTGTACAGTCGTTTGTTGAACGAGTTCGACTGCATGAGACAACCATTTTTCGTCACAAGTGACCTAACTAGGGACGTCATTTTCACATTGTGACGTCACAAACAATATACTATTTATAGAACTTGTGTTTGGCCATGTGTGTACCGAATTTCATTCTAATCTGAATTGTGGATTTGTAGATATAGAGATAGTTTGCGAACTTTTTGATCACCCATCGTACTAGCAGATAAGTGGTCACCAAGATAGATAAGAGTGATAAAACGCCATTTTATTTCGAAATGAACCCGTTTTGGGGAATCCCACAATATTAATACTCTATCATTTGGCAAAATGTTCAATTCCATTCACATTGGTAAAGTTTTTTTTTTACATCTTCACTCTTTGTTGAGTCTTTCATTTGTAAACTTTGAATTCGAATTTTGAAAGAAAATTCTCCGCTGCTATGAATGTTTCCGTTGTTTGTGTTGTAGATATTTAGTATAGATATACCTTTCTTGCAGTTATCTTTGGAATAATGTGTTATCTACCTACTGTTCAAGGTAATGCAGTTCTTTCTCTCTCTCTCTCTCTCTCTCTCTCTCTCTCTCTCTCTCTCTCTCTCTCTCTCTCTCTCTCTCTTTCTCTCTCTCTTTACTGAAATTTAATGCAATTAATTTGAAAATAAAGTATTTCTTTTAAATCCGAATTAATTTTTTCGCACAATTTCACTTCATTATAGTTCAGTTCCTTATTAACTTTTTCTCTCCTTATTTTTACTGAGTATCTACAAAACATGTTTGATGTGTGTGATTGTTTGTTTTTTTTAGGCTTGCGTTGTCTGAAATGTTCATCCATAACTGAGCCCCGACTCTGTACCGACCTGGAAACGTGTCAGTCGGGGGAGGTGGGTGTTTATGTATAATTTTGTACATGCGAGGATCTAGAGGGGGCGGGGGGTCCGGAACCTCCCGTCCCCCAGAAAAAACAGCCATTTTTTTTCTTAGAAATAAGCGTAGGGATGCCAAAACGTACGAAACATATAGTTCCCACCCCCGCCTTCTCAAAGACCATATTCATTTGAAATTCTTTCACAGATTTGAGAGGCTTATTAAAACTTTTCAAAAATGTTTGAATGTAAAATTTCCCTCTGATTTTTATAAAAAGTGGAATTCATTTTTTTAACACGTCAATATTTTTCATGTTTAATGAAATATACAAAAATTTCTCAGTTATTTTCATTATAAAAAGTCTAGACAAGACAAATATACATTTAGAACTAAAAATTAAAAGTAAGCATTATTTCATTTTTTTTTCAATATAAAAATAAAAGATCTGCATATGAATTTAACAATCGAACTTATACTGCTTTTATTAATTGTAGATATGTGGGGTACGACAGCTGATGTCGGACAATGGTGACACTTCATACTGGACGGGTTGTGTCCCCCGCGCGGTAAGGACCCCCTCTTCTTACCCCTCCCTCCTTTTTATCTTTCCGTATAATCAGTTGAACTTGTTGCATTCCACGAGTAATATGCATACACTACCTGAAATATATGAAAATTTGATGTTGCATTGCTATAAATTAAGGGAAAATATTATAGAAGTAAAATACCATATGAGATGAAAGCGAAAGAAAAAAAAATGAAACTGATATTTAAAGTACTAAATAAAGAAAGAAAGATGTACATGATCACTTCAGTAAATTAAGAAATTTATCAAATCAAACTGATGAATAAAGGATTGTCAATGTCAAGAGTTAAAAGTTGATGGATTGTTTTAAAATTTGTTTATTTTCATTTTAAACACCAATGTTGACTAAACAATCACCCACATTATAATGCTTCATTCATGAACACCAAAGTTGACAAGTAAACAACCCCCACACTATATAGTTCTTCATTCCTGAGTTTACACGGTCACTTAAGTTGACAATAGTAAACAATTTTTTGGTTTTACAATTTCACACAATTTATTCTTTATTCGACTTATCTACACCGTCAAACTATATATGATATATTGAAATTAATGAAATTAGTGAAATAATTAATCAAAAAATTAATCTGAGATTTGATTTAATTCTCCAGGGCTGTGTTTCCGTCGATACCTCGGGGCACCTCATTGGTAAAAGAACCAGTTATTACGACAAAGAAGTCATTTGTCAGCATTGTTGCTCCAGCGACCTTTGCAATTCTCAAGGATGCGGTGCTCTCGGTATGTACACAATAAAGTCTGACGATCAATCCCCCCACTCCTGATAAAACCTCCACTACACGATTTTACGTCATGTCGTGTTTGCATAAAATGTAGCACGATTTGACGTTAATCTAATCGAAGAGAGAGTTTGACAAAATCCATTTTTATCCATTAACTTTCTGCGATGCAACATTAAGTTTAACGTGGTCCCCCACTTTCACTGTCTTAGTGGATAGGATGCCTTATTGATTCTATAAAAGAATATACTTGTGAGGGTTATCTGTCTTGACGGGTGAATGATCCTTAATTAGTACTCAAGAATCCCCTCCAACCCCTCTCTCCCCGCGCGATTTATATATGAAAATATATAATGCATGAAATTACATCTCCTCTCGCTGCAGTGTTTACTTGACTTTTAGTGTAACTCATATGATCCCTGAGTATGAAGTTAAACAAGCAAATTCAAGAATTGTGGTCCCCCGCTTTCGGTGTCTTTTTGTGCGAGATGACATTTTTTAATGACATTTTGTGTCTAATATGAACGCCTTATCATAAGTCATCTATTTAAGAAATTATCACTGAACTCCAAGGTCAAGGTCAAAGGGTTAACATACTTGGTATCCAGTGAAAAGTCTTCTCAAAAGGATTACATATGTGAAGTATGAAAGCCCTAGCCCTAACTTTTTTTAAAAGTTGTGGTTAAGGTTAAAGTTTTCTCATAAGTACAAAAAATCTCCAAGGTCAAAAGGTCAAGGTTGTTGGTATCAAATGAAAGGTCTTGCCACAAAGAATACATATGTGAAATATAAAAGTCCTGGTATCTACTGTTCAAAAGTTGTGGCCAAGGTCAAAGTTTTTGAAAATTAGGTCAAACTCCGAGGTCAAGGTCCAAAGGGCAAAGTTCTTGATATTCAATTAAAGGTCATCTCACAAGAATTATGTATATGAAGTATGAAAGCCCTAGCCCTTACCATTCAAAAGTTATGGTCAAGGTTAAAGTTTTTTCATAAGTACGGAAATCTCCAAGGTCAAAGTTAAAAGGTCAAGGTTGTTGGTATCCAATAAAAGGCCTTGCTACAAAGAATACATATGTGAAATATGAAAGTCCTTGTACCTACCATTCAAAAGTTATGGGCAAAGTAAAAGTTTTGAATTTTTGTGTAAAAGTGGGTCAAACTGCAAGGTCAAGGTCAAAAGGTCAAATTTGGTGGTACCCAAAGAAAAGTCTTGTCACAAGAAATACACATATGAAATATGAAAGTCATAGCTCTACTGAATCAAAAGTTATGGGCAAGGTTAAAGTTTTTGTGACGGACGGACAGATAGACAGACTGACGGACAGACGATTGAGATTTAATATCCCCCCGCTTTCGCGAAAGCGGGGGACAACAAGCAAAGTCAAAGAATCGTGATCCCCCGCTTTCGGTGTCTTTATCGGTGGGGTGTCATTTTCTATGACATATTGTATAACATCTTGTCAATGGTAATGCACATGTCAAATTGGAAAGCCCTATCTCTTCTCAATCAAATGTTATAAGGAAGTGAAACACTGATGACCCCATATGGCTAAATAGTGAAGATAAAAAAACTTTTCTTAAGTGCAAAATAAATATTTTTGTACCCAAAGAAGGACCACCTCACAAGAAATACGATTGTGAAATACGAAAGCCCCAGCACCACCTGTTCAAAAGTTATGGTCGAGGATAAGTTTTTGAAAGGTAGGTCAAACACCAAGGTCAAAGGGTCAAAAATGTTAGTTTCTTAAGAAAGACCTTACCACAAGTATTACATAGGAGAAGTATGAAAGCTCTTGCCCGAACCGTTCAAAAGTTATGGACAAGGTTAAAGTTTATTTAAAAAGTAGGTCAAACTTCAAGGTCAAGGTTAAAGGGTCAAAGTTGTTGGTATCCAGAAAAAGGTCTTCTCACAAGGATTACATATCTGAAGTATGAAAGCCCTAGCCCTTACCGTTTAAAAGTTATGACTAAGTTTAAAGTTTTTTTATAAGTACTTAAAATCTCCAAGTTCAAGGTCAAATAGTCAAACTTGTTGGTATCCAATGAATGGTCTTACCAGAAACAATACATATGTGAAATATAAAAGCCCTAGTTCTACCGCTCAAAAGTTATCGCCAATGTAAAATTTCGGAATTTTTATGCTAAAGTGGGTCAAACTCCAAGATCAAGGTCAAAGGGTAAAATTTGATGGAATATTTTGTCACAAGTATTACATAGGTGAATTTTGAAAGCCCTTGCCTGAATCGTACAAAAGTTATCGCCAAGGTTCAAGATTTTAAAAAGTAGGTCAAACTCCAAAGTCTAGGTCAAAGCGTCAAAGTTTTTTATATCCAATGAAAGCTCTTGCATCAAGTATTACATATGTGAAGTTTGAAAGCCCTTGCCTGAACGGTTCAAAAGTTATGGCCAAAGATAAAGTTTTTAAAAAGTAGGCCAAACTCCAAGGTGAAAAGGTCAAAGTTGTTGTTATCCAATAAAGGTCTCATCATTAGAATTACATATGTGAAGTATGAAAGTCCTAGCCCCTACCGTTCAAATGCTATAGCCAAGGTTATTTCATAAAGACTGAAATCTCCAAGGTCAAAAGGTCAAAGTTTTGGTATCCATTGAACGGCCTTGTCACAAAGAATACATAAGTGAAATATTAAAGCCCTTATTCTACCGTTCAGAAGTTATGGTCATTGTTAAAGTTTGGCATTTTAGTGTAAATGTGGGTCAAACTCCAAGCTTTTAATAAAATTTGGTGGTATCCAAAGAAAGGTCTTGTCACAAGGAATACACATATGAAATTCATAGCTCCACTAAATCAAAAGTTATAAGCAAGGTTAAAGTTTTTGTGACGGACGGACAGACAGTACGGGCAGACGAATGAGATTTAATGTTCCCTCGCTTTCGCCAAAGCGGGGGACAATAAATATATGTATACACTAATTTGTTAACACTTATTTATACCTGGCAATGGAAATTTAGTTTTTTAAAGGATTTCTACATGTATCATAATATTTTACTGTTCTGCAGATAGAATTGCTCTTATAAGTGCTATTTTCAATTTTAAGAAAGGGGGAAGGGGTAGGCCACGGGGTGTACGCCCCCTTTTAATCCGCTTCTTGGGCTCGATATTAAGCAAGAACAAAAAAATATTGTTCTTCAAAGGTGGCTAAATCATCGTATTGACCGCAAAAAAACAGCAATAACTGTTGCATTATATGATTAAATGATAGCAAACTCCTACAAGACTGTTCCTTGCTTTAATTGAAAGTTTTAAGAAGAAATTTCAATAAGAAAACATTGTAACAGAAAAAATTGAACAGGTCAATAATTCCTTATATTGACCTGCAATAATTCTTTGTATTGACCTTGAACGTCACGTGCAGGTCAATACAACGTTGTGTTTTTCTAACATAGTTGGATCTCAGCCAATCAGAGAGAAGGAAATTATTCAATTATATAATAATCTCTGTTAAAGGTTACCCCGCTGACCGCGGTCCACTTTGCTATGATTGCAAAAACTTAGCTGAGCCTGCCAGCTGCCACAAAATCGCCATCTGTAACCATAACGAGGTTAGTCGAAATCTGATAAAAAAAATCTATTATTTTAAGAGCTGAATTAAAAAAAAAGCTTCCACTCAGTATCATTAGATTTACTTTATGTGCAATAAAACAATATAACAACAACAGAAATAAATGTGTTCACCTTTATTCAAAATACGGATCATAGGACAATTCCCAGTTAAGCTTGGACTTTCAATAAGACGTGGCATTCTCGACGTTACATAATTAGCTTATGAAATTTACCAACTTTCCTTCACTGTTAAAATATACATAGGATAGAAATTCGGCCGAATGTCAATTGGTGTAGCAAATAGTCAAATAAATTAAAAGTTCTAGCACAGCACAGAGGCGGGACTTCAGTCGTCTCATAGTTGTCAACAACAATTAAAATGTCTGATGTTATTATTAACAAATGAGAATCATTTGTCAATTTGACAGACGCAAATTACGTTGTAAGCATCTTTCTTTTTTAGAAATGTTACGTAGGGACCGAGGCTCACTTTGGACATCTTTACTACACTACACGCTGTGAAACAAGTCATGTGAGTACAGTCACCAATGGAGTGTTTTTAGTAGCCGGTCACTCGCTTACTTTACCGATCGAGTTCCTAATCGAATGCTTTTTCATTACACCTTATAACATTAATTTACGTTCCCGCTTGCGATATACACGAGTACTAGTTGTGATTAACGTTTTATTCACAGTTTCTATTGAAGTTTCTATATTCTTATGAATGTACCGCAAGTAAACTCGAATTTCTAGTACAGACAAATTGATGTACATGTATAGTGTATACACCAATAAAAAAAACCCGTGTGTATTCTCGAGTCGCGGATTTAGGAGCTAATCCTTACATGTACGTCGCGGGTTCGTATCTACTGTGGGACGTGGAGACAGGTCCTTCGGATGAGACCGAATAAACCAAGGTCTTCTGTCGCAGTAGGTGCTGGCAGAAAAGATCCTTCACTGCTTCTTGGCCCTCAGTACCAAGTAAAGTTTTATACAAGTAACGATATAAATTTACAGCCCTCCACAAATTTTTTTCTCTACTTACTTACAAATGTAAAATTAATATAAATCTGTGTACCCGAGTAGCATGTGCCTATTATGCTAACCGAGACTTGCATCGTTCAACGATTCCCCGGTTAATCGGGTACTCGTTGACAACATGTCCGAAACCAATTATCTCCCTTTAGAGGATGTAGGTGATACTAGGAGACACTTCATGCACATGTAGATAATTCCCAGACTAAGTGAGTGGGTTTATTTACAGGCCTGCACAGCCCTGGACCACGCCAATCCCCTGGGGAGGAGAGCCGTCGGTTGTAAGCATTGCTGTACCGGGGATCTCTGTAATGCCGCCTGCAAAGGATAAAGATCGACCCCCGAGCAGGTGAGCCGCATTCAATAATTCTATTTATAGTTACAGAGCAAGTCCAGATAGAAGGAGTAAAACCTAAAGATAATTTTTGAAAACCTGAAAAAAAATCATTGAGAGGGTACAACAATTTAAATACTTTTGTCTCTATTTCAAAGAATATATACTAGCGGAATTTGTACAAAAATTAAAAATCAGCTTTATTATCGATATAAAACTTACATGTGCATGTATACGGGCAAAATTCTTGGAGTGAGGGCACGGCTTCTAGCGGTGTCCCCTCCAACCCCGTTCCTACGGGCTTGCGGGTATAAAAGTATTCAATTTTGTTTCTGGCTAAATCGATATTACGAGTACTTTGAAAAGAGGAAGCATCAGATGCATACAAAGGGTTGCTCTTTAGGGTCTGAGTTTATCTTAAACCAGAGCATTATGAATTTGAACGTTTAAGACAGTCCTTGTTTTGGAGCATTTCCTTTTTTCTTTTTCAAGTGTTTTGCGATTTACTCATATAATGTTGCACAGTATGAAGAGGAGGAGGCTATGCGATAAAAACCAGGAAAAACTTGTGACACTTTCTTAAGGACAAATGATACAAACAAACTTTTGTCAAAAAAATTGAAAATTACAACATGAGTCATGTTTTAATGATTAAAATGAATAGGTTTCACCGCATAGTTTAAATTTTTATATTCCAATTCTCACTAAAATGGAATTTGAAGTGAAAATTATTTGTATAGATTAATAAGGATTGTTTCAGAGAGACAGAATTTTGAACATCATCAAAGGTTTACAATTTCTTTATATTCTAGAAAAATATAATTTGCATCGTTTTCAATGAAATTAGGCCAGAAAATATATACTAATCCAGGCATCCATTTTTAGCTCACCTGAGCCGAAGGCTCAAGTGAGCTTTTCTGATCACATTTTGTCCGGCGTCCGTCTGTCCGTCCGTCCGTGTTTACGAGAGTGCATTTATTGGGTATTTTTCATGCCAAGATTGTACTTATTGGGTACTTTTTGCTTATTGGGTATACCCAATAAGAAGTGTCGCTGAATATGCTTAAAACACCCTAATTGGGTATTTGCAGGTTAGTACCCAACAAAAGTTGGACACGACGATTTGTCCAAAAAAGTGTCCAAAAAAGTTGCTTTCACGGACGCACCGTGTTTTGTTGTTTCAGTTTTACATTCGGAACTCTAAATTCTCGAGAGTTGCGAAAATCAACTTCCGTTGATCCTGATCATAACAACGTTTGTTTTCATGGAAAAAAATATGGCGACTAAGAAACACTTGATGTCAACAAGATTTTCTGATTGACAAGAGAAAAGGTAAGTTTATTCGATTAATATTTATCCATTGCTGGGTTCTTGTTTAAGGAAAATAGATTTTAATGTAATTTTGAAAACAATTGTGCACAAAATTAAAATAGATATATCGGAACAATTAATCCTAAGTTGCACTTGTTTGTATTTTGAATTTTCTCTGTCTTTTTAACTCTCTTGAGGGCGAGAAATATTTAGTAAATGATCGTATATTGTTAGATAATCTTTATAAATCGGAAGTGTTTATTATTTAATTTTATATCATAACCAACTAAGTATGTTCTGACAATGTATATTGGAAAGGGAAATGAAAATTTTAACAATCGTGTGTTCATAAATCAGTTGTAAATAATCGGTTCATGTAGACAGTATTACAATCGCAAAGTGAGCCGAGATGATGATAAATGGGATAATTGACAACAACTAAATAATTCTATGTAAGTTTATCTCATCTGATATGTAACTTAAGAGATTCATTGCATTACTGAAAAACTTTCAGTCAAAACAGTGCTTCTTTCTGTCTTTGATTTTGACTGAGTGTCTGCTTTATTTTGATTTTTTTTTAATTATTGTTTTTGTCATTTGTTTTAATTAATCTAAAACAATACTGAAATTGATATAGGGCTACTATAACTATTTCACATGATGGGTGTGTAATTAGCATTGCGCTACACCCGGGGCTTTCATTCTTGAGGATGGGGCTAGTGGTTTTCTGCACTGAGGAATCCCCTTGGGCTATTAGGAATTTTAAAATACACATATAATACATGAAATGCACCACCGGTATTTTCACTCTTTTTTGCTATTAAATTCCCTAATATGGAAGTATTCCAGACAGCATCCTTATATTATCCATAAATTTCCACAACTGCATCCATTTTGCAGTACTACAAGACTGATTTAATTACTAAAAAAACGATCTTTTATTTCCTAATTTGAATTCCCCCTTTCCTTTGTTTAATATAGCAATATTTGCATGTACATATATGCCTCACAGATATCTCATTATTAAATTATATACATTTACTCAATCAGCTCAATGATAAGTGTCATGCAATTATGTTGCGTTTTTTTATTTAAAGCCATATATGACGTAACTGATAAAAATATATTTTTGAAAAATATAAAATTAAGTAAAGAAATATAGTCAATACATTTAAATTAAAGCTTTTCATACAATTCGGAGCACGGAGAACACCTCGTTTTATCTAATAATACGATTTTATCTTCTCTGTAATGTGTTATTTAAATCTTCTGTATTTTCTTCCAAGTCGGAGAAAATTCCGAGAATCCAAATTAAATTTTGATATCTTAATAACGCAATTGACTTAGATTTTGTAATTTACGGAAAATTTCTATCTTTATCATGTTTATATAAAGTAATGATACAAATAATAAGTTCTTATAATTTTAGTCTCATAATTTTCATTGTACATACGCCATATATGGCTTTAAATGATTCAAGATGAGAACAAAATGATTTTTGCTTCGTTTTAATTAGACGAACTAGTGAATGACCAGAAAAGGAATATTTAAAATCTTTTTTTCATTTTTTTTAAATCATTAATTTATATATGATTAAATTTTACTAGCGAAAATTAAATTAAACTTTTATTTTAAAAAGAATCATCTTTAGTTAATACCCAGGGGCCCGATTCATCAAAGTTCGTACGCCCAGTCGTAGCGCTACGCCGGCGTAAAGTCGGGACTAGCACAAATGTTCCATTAAAGAGCGTATCGTTACGCCTGACTAAATTTAGGCCGAAATTTTACGTCTACTCATGGGTAGGCGTAAGTTAGGGCGTAAAGTTAAAATAAGGCCTTTTCATTAATTTTAGCGAGTTCTAAAGAAAAAGTAAGGTTCTGAGAAGAATTTAAAATACAAACAATGCATTATTTAATTATACATATTATGAAGAGAGGGAGGGGGGATGTTGTAACAACTACTTGGGGACGTAGTTGATTTGAGTAATAATGTACTCAAATAATATTTTGATAAATTTCTGTTGAGAAGAAAAGATTGTCTTATTATGAGAGATTTCTTACGTTTTGTCAATGCATTCATACACATTTGATTGTGGTATTGTATGTCTAAGGTATTGTAAATCAATTTACATATATAACTATTTCTACACCCCGCTTGACGGTACATGTATATGTACATGTATATACTATTTAGTAATCGGGATGTGCATCCGTCCATCTGTTACGCTTTGGGGGTACCCATCTCTATCCGCAACTCCTTTCATATCACTGATTGAAATTTGGTGAAATTTTCACAGAATCTTTATTATATATTGCCATTGCGCCTTATTGTACTTTTTGATCCGCAACATATTTTGGGTTTCCCACAGCAAAACATGGACACTGCCATTATATTTATATGGAAGGCGGGGGGATATATCTTATTGAACTCATTGCTTACGGTACCTCTGGTTTCTTTTTCATTTACTAAAAAGAGACCCATTAAAATTGTCTATTTTGAAAAATATTTTCCAACAGTATATTTTCTGAAAAACAAAAATTACAAAAAAAAAAAGTAACAACAAAATCGGTTTCAAATACATAGTTATCATCTTTCATGTAATTTTCTACCTTTAAGAAAAAAATTCAAAAAAATAACCCATCTTATAACCAAATAGTTTTTGTCATGTTTGAAGAGTCCATTTCTTATTTACTTCTCGTCCACATGCGTGGATCCAGAGGGGGTCGGAGAGAGGGTTCAGAATCTCCCGAATTTGCAGATTAATTAACATTGAATGTACAGATTGCTTAGTTAAGGACAAAAGTAATTATTTTCCTAGGTATCTGGGACAAGTGATGTTCCCGGCGAATCATAGACCCCAACCCAGGGAGGGGGTTGGGGTCTCATAGACATATTTAGTAATAATACAGTGACTCGTGCGTGCATAACAAAATGGCTACACTTATGAAAGCCTTCCAAATATTTACGTTGGAAAAGTAATATAAAATGTATCAACTCAATTAATCTTAGAAATATATTTACTGAAAGATTATTCATCAAAATTAATATTTGTCTCGGATTTATGTCTGGTACATCTCCATTTCGGCTAATGTCAGTGTAAGGAAACGATTTTTTTTCTGTAAGACATTTTACTTACGCACTGTAGATCCAGTCTAAATTCATGAAATTGATGAAATGATGTTAAAACCTCAGCAATATCTTAAAGAATGCATATATCTTATTGTACCCCCTAAGTTTCATTTAATTCAGAGACGTGTAAGTGCATTTTTTCATACATGTACCTTTTAGTTGCGCGAACAATAATTGATGTAACGTCGGACACGGGAATTTCGCTGTAAATGACCAATACTGAGTAACGCCTCATCAAAGTTAAAATAATTTTGAATTATTTAAAAGAAAATTTTAAGAATTATTGATTACTTTAGATAAAATAAATGATTTTGTTTTTAATTCAAAGTAAATATGACATCGCGAAACCGCCAATTTCTTTGCGACATAAAGAGTTAGATATTATAGTACCAACATCGTGCGCAACGTCAAGAAATTTTTGAAAATGGTAATAAATTATTGCTTTTTTAATATCGATGTAAGACGGTGATAATTACACAGTTAAGTTCAAGAATGAAATATTCCCATTTTTTTTCTCAGACAAACATTGATGCAGAATACATCTTTAGTTTTCATAATTTTGTTTAAAAGAGCAAATCTTACATAGTATAAGATAATCTGAGCGCATATAAAGCACATATAAGATGAAAATATACATGCTTTTGATTTCCTGCATTACTTACATTTTAATGAAAACAAAATAAAGAGTAGCTGTAACTAAATTTTAAAGACAGAGACCACACAAGCAGAGAATTTTTGTAAGAATATCTTTGTAGTCATTTTTCCAAACATCTCTCTCTATTTCTCTCTCTCTGCGTACTTTTTAAACGGTACATCACATTTAATCTGCAGATAGTGAAGATTTTTTTTCTATAACTGAATATTTATGAATCAATTGAATTGACAAAAAATTAATAAATACAGAGAGGATTATCTTCCATGTACTATAGTAGTAAACGTGTAAAATTTATTTCTTGACTCAAAATGTGTTCATAGGTAAACCGTTTGCATTTTGTTTTCATTATTTTTGCTTGTATATACATTTTTTATTAAAATTTTTAAATCTTATTCTGTCTCAAACTTAATTATTAGTATTTGTCAGTAGAATCAGTATTTATCGAATCATGAAATTTATTATCAAAGGTGAAGTTATTAACCTGTATCAATTTCAAAAGAGGGGGTATGGCTGTAATTAAATTTCCAAAATGAATAGTTTTGCTTAATTCCGAAATACAAGTACATGTACTGTCCTTTTCATCCTTTCAATCTATTAGACTTTTATTATTGAAATATTGTAAAAAACTAAAATTGGTTTCTTAAAAGATGCATGTCTCTTACATAACACTATAAACTCATGCATGTTTCAATTAGTGCAAGTATTAATTTATCTATAACTTGTGTTATTGCAGCCCGGAGGACCAGGCTGCCCTATACATATAAGTTAAAGTGTTGGTGTATGGGGATTGGGGTGGGAGTAGTTATTTAGAAATAAAGGTTTTCTAAACATTGAAAAGACTGTTAATCAGAATGTTCTTTCCGTTTATAAATTACGAGATACATAATATGATTACTTCCATAAAGTGAATCTGTAAAAATATATACGTTTTTCATATTCAATATATATAGTTGCTTATCATTTTCTATCGAAAAAACGACAGATCCCTTTTTTTAGAACATCGAATTTTACTTCTCGGATAAAAACGTACTCTGCACAGTTCGTGTTTTATATTATAAAATTGAAAAATAATACATTTTTAAATATAGGTGATGCGTGTGTCTAACTTGAATTTATACTTTATACATCCAACATTTACTTGAGGAATTGATCAAGTTTAAAATGGTATCGTTTTTTAATAATTTTTATCCGACTTTAAGTTCGACTATCGTCTCCATCAATTAGACGCATGCCTTTTCACTCATAACGAAGCGGTTTGATGATCAACACTCATTTTCATTGTTTACTTTATATATTTCCCGGGCGACAATTGATGGTTACATCAATGTTTTCTTGTTCTGTACTTTGGCGTGCTACAAATAATACATGTTTGTACGCTTTGGGCAATGTTTATGTTTTTGTGCCTGCGCAATGCCTGTGACTAAGCGTATCTTTTACGACTAGACTTACGCCACTTGGTGAAACGCAAATTACGCCCGACTAAATTTTGGCGTAATCCCTGGAAGTACGCCAAAGTTAAGGCTTAACTTTACGACTTTTGATGAAACAGGCCCCTGACTTTTTTCACGATGAACTTTTTTTCAATGTATACTTTTAATTTTTGCCTCTATATTTGGGCTTGTCACTTTTTACTCGGGGATAGTAACTTTATTGCCACAAAGCTGTGGATTAGTACTTGATTTCCTTTATTGCACAGCGATGACTATGATTTAATAGCACAAAAAGCTAATGGGTTTACGTATGTGAATTTATATGATTAATGCTTACTTGTGATTTTAGGATAACTGGAGATAATGATTCCTTTTTTCCATTGTTATTACATAAATATTTTCCTAAGTATTATGTTACAATAAATTGGTTTAGATTTTTTTTATAAAAGTAATCAATGATTACAATGGAAATTAAAACCATAATCATGTTCATTGATGATTTTCAATATGTTACAGGTCAAACAGGAACTTCAATTGTGAACATTGCAGGGAACACACTCATCAGAAGATGACCCTCAGAAATAGGACAATTGTAAGTAATCAGTAAAATAAACAGGAATACTTCATGCCAACTATAAGATTTTTAGAGACATTTTCGCTTCTTAAATTAGAAGAGATAGAGGGAAAAACTTGTACATACTAAATAACTACTAGGCAACCAACCTTTACCTGCAGGAAAGCTTTTGGTTTGTGCAATACAGCTACATAAAACCTCTTTAGTATTCATGTTAAGTTTGAGAAAGTACCTTAGTATTTTTTCTAGTGTTTGCCAACATTTTCAAGCACACTGTTTGCTTGTTTGTACTATCATTTTATTTTGAATTCTTCAGATGCCCTTTACCTTTGCCAGTTTAGAATCATTTGTTTTAAGGGCATCTGAGGGTTGGTTCAAGAACTTAATTAATTGTAAAGTAAATACTGGGGTACTA
>PRKT01000152.1:817120-839245 GCA_003671525.1 Saccostrea glomerata | reverse complement strand
ATTCTTTAAAAATCTTCTTCTCAAGAATGACAAAGCCATAATTCATCATATTTATATGGGAGCATGCTCAGGTAGTGAAGATTCAAGTTTGTTCAAATCATGTCCCCTGGGGGTAGGGCGGAGCCAAAATGGCCGACCAAAGTTTTACATAGAAATATAAAGGAAAATTCTTTAAAAATATTCTTCTCAAGAATGACAAAGCCACAATTCATCATATTTATATGGAAGCATGTTCAGGTAGTGTAGATTCAAGTTTGTTCAAATCATGACCCCGGGGGTAGGGCGGGCCAAAATGGCCGACCAAAGTTTTACATTGAAATATATAGGAAAATTCTTTAAAAATCTTCTTCTAAAGAATGACAAAGCCATAATTCATCATATATATATGGAAGCATGCTCAGGTAGTGTACGTAGTTTCAAGTTTGTTCAAAACATGACCCCCTGGGGTAGGACCGGGCCAAAATGGCCGACCAAAGTTTAACATAGAAATATATAGGAAAATTCTTTAAAAATCTTCTTCTCAAGAATGACAAAGCCATAATTCATCAAATTTATATGGGAGCATGCTCAGGTAGTGTAGATTCAAGTTTGTTCAAATCATGACCCCTGGGGGTAGGGCGGGGCCAAAATGGCTGACCAAAGTTTTACATAGAAAGAGGAAATATCTTTAAAAATCTTCTTCTCAAGAATGACAAAGCCATAATTCATCATATTTTTATGGAAGCATGTTCAGGTAGTGTAGATTCAAATTTGTTCAAATCATGACCCCCAGGGGTAGGGCGGGGTCAAAATGGCTGACCAAAGTTTTTAAAGATATATATAGGAAAATTCTTTAAAAATCATTTTCTAAAAATAGCAAATCCATGATTGGTCATGGGACTACTTTTGGATTTAAACTTTACAATAGAAAGCCATTTTCTACTTTTTCCTACCCTTAGTGCTCAGGTGAGCGATGTGGCCCATGGGCCTGACTTGTTGATTGAATAGCTCTGTTGCTTGATTTAATGAATTTAGTGTTATCAGAAGCATGGCTTGGGCCTACATGTATAATAAGGTGCATGAACGCTTCATTCAGAATACTCAGTATACCGGTGGTTCTATCGGTTAATGATTTAACACTATCCATTCAAAAACCTTAAGTTAGTAGAGTAGAACCACGCAACAATAAAGGTTTTCTGTAGCTTTATAAGCAGTAAGGTAAGCATCTGGTTTAAGCACCAAAAAAGCCATTATATGCAATGAGGAAATACATACTCTGTTAGAAGCACGAGGGAGCCTATTGATGCGAGTGCGTTTTGGCTAACATTCAACGCACTACCACGATATCTTAAAGAAGCAAAAATCATAAATATGAAAAATTTAAGTCAACAGAATGCATACAAGGAGAAAATACAATGAAAGTAAAATTCTTATTACATGCTTGGTAAAAATAAAAATACCTAAGTTTACAGACATCCTCTGTGCATGTAAATATGTAGGTCAGTGTAGCCGCACATGTACTTTACAAAACGGTACTGTACGTACAACAAAAAATATCCAAAGGTCAAGCTGACGTATCATGTTCATTGCTTCTTATTAAACACACACATATATATTTATTGTTATTCAAGAGTATACCATTCTTTTTCATGAAAAACAAAAACAAACAACGCGATGAAATGCTCATAATCTAATAGTGAACTGGAATGAGGTTTTTTCTGTTGTGTACGTGTAAGTTATCGTTAAATTTTAAACTTAATTCTAAGTTATCGCCCTTAAAATTTTAAATTACATTCATTTTTTCCGTAGCGAACAATCCTGCTCAATTCAATTTAAAGTAAAACGATCAAGAATAAATATCTTATAATTTATTTTAAAATAACGATGAAAAATACCTTTGTTACAGAATAAGTACCTTTCCCCTTCTTTCTCAATATAAGTAAACTATGAAATATCAATGTATTATACATGTACATATCTATTTCACAAGATCAATTAGAAATTGAGTCAGACGTACAATAAAAGAATAAAGAGAATGGGAGAGAGTTGAGGAGAAAGAAAGTGTGGGAGAGAGAACGGAAGAGGAGACAGGGAGGAAGGGGGTTGTAAAAGAAGGGAGAGAGAGGAAAAGGGAGGGAGAGGAAGAGAGAGGGGAATCTTTTATGGAATCCACTCTTGACCACTTATTTTTGCAACCAAGACAACAGTACACAAAAATACAAGGAAGAATTTACAAGTATTCCTTTATTCCTCTTCTAAATTTAACTTCTTACTTTAACTATGCCTAATCACAGTCTACCAAGTAATATCTTACCATCAATCTTGATGAACTTCTCTAGGAGGACGTCCAGATCTGTGGGGAGCTGAGCGAGGTCAGGGGGCAGGTTCCCCTCCAGGGAGGCTCTACACAGCTGTATCAGGTCCACCAGCTCATCCTTAGACGTCATCCTAAACCAAGGAGAGAGAATCTGTGATATATCAGATAGATAAAGGAGCTGTAAAATGTGTGTGGCAAGGGTGTGATGTAGAGGGTGGTATGTGTACCAGGGAGGATCTACAACTCTGTATGAGGTCCACCAATTCATCCTTAGAGGTCATCCTAGACCAATGACAGAGAATCGTATGACATAAAATATGGATGTGGATAAAGGGAGTTATAAAATGTAAGTGTTAAAATGTGGATGAGAGGGGTTATAAAATGCGAGTGTGGAGGGTGGTAAGGGTGGGATGGAATAGGGGCAAGAGGGAGTGAAAGAGAGAGAGGGAGCGTATGAAAGGGGGAGGGAAAGAGGGAGTGGGTGAGAGGGGGCGGGAGGGAGAGAAGGAACAGGCCTGGGGGCCATAAAACTTAATTAGAAAAGCTCATTTTTGAACTCAGTCTTACCTTTTCACTATATATTCCTTTGATAAAAGTGAGACTGAGATCAAAATTGAGTTTATCTAAGTTTTATGGCCTCAGGCAAGGAGGGAGAGAAGGGGAGTGGGTGAGAGGGGAACGTATGTCAAACTCTTTTATGATCAAGAAATGTTATAAATGTATATAATATTTTTAGCTGGTCTTGTTTATAGAATACTGACTTGAACTTCCTGTAGATTCACTACTTTAATGTACGGTATTTTTTTTCTTATTATTTAGATTCATTGGCGTACAAGAATTGCCACGGAAGATGTGCCACAATTTTCTGGTGAAAATTTATTGAAAGAATAAATGTGTATTTCAGTATTCAAAAGTACTTTTTTCTTTTTTTTTTGCCTCATGATCTCATGATGAAAGCAGCATGTGCGTGTATAATTACATGATATAAATGTACAATGAGCTTCAAAAAGACAGTTACATATACCTGATAGATCTAGAATGCCTTGGATTTCAGAAAGAAATAATTGTTAATCAATTACTTAAGCCTTTAAATCATGCCACTTTTTGAACAAAATCATCAGAAGTGTTCATTAGTACAGTTCTCAGTTAACCTTGGAGTTTCAATAGGGCGTGACTTTCTCGACACTATGTAATTAACGTCTCTGAAATGGCGAATAGATTCTCATTGGTTAAGGAATTGATAACATCAGCAACTTCAAATTGTTGTCGACAACGATGAGACGACTTAAACCCGACCTCTCTGCCGTACGAAACACTATCATTGGATCATTAATGCACTAGTTGACATTTGCCGGTTTGTCTACCGGTAATCCAACAGTGAATGAAAGGCTTTAAATTTTAGACGCTAATTATGTGACGTCGAAAAAACCTCGCCTTACTAAAAGTCCAAGGATAACTGAGAATCGCACTAATTCTAGAATATCTCAATAATTACAGTGTATTACAAATTAAAAATATCTTATATGTAAAACCTAATAAGGAATCAAACTCTACCTAAATAAGATATAACTTATCATGTGTTCTCTTTTTTTTACATAGAATGATAAAACCAGCGTGTCATTCAGTTGCAAGTTGTGCCTCTATTCTAAACATGTTTTGGATGGATTGAGTTCATTGCTCATAACTCACTACCTATAAGTAGGAGTTTTATAGGAGTAAGTTTCTGTCCATTCCATCGGAAAACTTAGTGAACTTACCAAAACAAGCAAGAGGCCCACGGGCCTTATAGGTCACCTGAGTATTGTGTAACAACTTTCAAACAATGAAATTTTGGTTCGTGTTTTAAACCAGAGGCCATGAAATTACCAATTCACAATTTTTGATTTGAAAGAGACAGCATTGCTTATCATAATTATTAACTTAGCATGCTTACTTTATTTACTTAATACTCAGAGGAAGATCAGAGTAACAAAGAGAAAATGCACTTCGATAGTGAGTTTGTACCCAGTTGTGCACCTCACCCCAAAGAAACCACTGACCCAGGGGCCATATATTTCAAAATTTTATAAATTTTATTATAAAATGGTTGATTAATACCAAAGAGCAGATTTCAAAGCATTAATTTATTTTCGGACTGAGTACCCCCCCCCACGCCCCCCTCTGACCCAGGGGGCATAAAAAAACAATTTGCTAGATGCACCTTTCTTCATCATTAATATACATTGTATATTCTTGGATCATTGGCATAAACACAGGCACAAAGGAAAATATTTCAAAGAATTAATGTATTTTACTATATAATCAATAAAGCCCCACCCTAACCCAGAACCCTTAACCCTGGGGCCATAAAATTCACAATTTTGGAAAAGGCACTCTTGTTCATCATAACTATGTGCTTAGTTAGTTTATTTAATACTCAGAAGCAGAGAAAAAGATTTTCAAAGAATAAATGCTTTTTTACTATATAATCAATTGAGCCCTGCTCTAACACCGGAACCCCTGATCCTGGGGCCATAAAATTCACAATTTTGGAAAAGGCACTCGTGCTTATCATAACTATGTGCTTAGTTAGTTTATTTAATACTAAGAAGCAGAGAAGAAGATTTTCAAAGAATAAATGCATTTTCACTATATCATCAATAGAGCCCCGTCCTAACACCAGAACCCCTCACCCTGGGGCCATAAAATTCACAAATCTGGCCCATCATAACTATGTACTTAGTTAGTTTATTCAATATCCAGGAGCAGAGAAGAAGATTTTCAAAGAATAAATGCATTTTCACTGTATATTCTAAATAGCCCCGCCCTAGCACTTGAACCCCTGACCCAGGGGCCATGACTTTCACAATTTTGGTAGAGGACTCAATGCTGATTACAATCATGCCATCAGCTTGATGTCCAGGAGTAAAGAAGAAGATTTTTAAAAATTGCAATAATTTTAGTGGTTTTGGCCCCACCACTCAGGCCCCAGGGGGACAGGGACCATGAAATTCACAAATTATGTTCCCCTTAACCCATAAATGCTGTATACAAGCATACATGTAACTGCAACTATTAAGTAGGTGAGTTTTGAATTCTTTTAGAATATTTTAATTAAGAAATGAGTTTTATTGGGATGTTATTTTGTATTTAAAATACATCACTGAAATTAAGCGACAAATTTCTGATGTTTAATTTAAATATGTTACCACTCAATTCTCACCTGTTTGAAACCCTGATGAGGATAGAGAAAAAAGGGATTTGGGGGGGGGGGTTAATAAAAATAATAAATACTTACGTTTCGTGCACTGGACAATTTTTAGGTTTTTATAAAACAATACTTACATACTTCTCTTTTTAGGAGGGACCGAGGGTTTGACTTGTAGTTTAAATTAACAGACATTGTACAATGTACATTTGTAAATGTATGTATGAATATTTTTTTCTCCTTAAAGAACAGTTTTGTCGGGTATAACTAGATTATAAATTAATTATATTCACTCTGTTGAAAGTGATAATTACTCACAGACGGAGAAAAATCTTCAAATAAAGTTTTAGAATTTAATATGTTCAGAAATGCCGTGAATCTCTTCCTATTTGAGAATAAAATTAATCCTCTACAAAGAAGTCAAAATATCAAATTATAATTTACCATTAAATTGAACTTTAACGATACAATTTGAAAATAACGAATTGTGTAAGTGGGGGGTCCTCGAGCTAGAAGGAAGTTTTATTTAATGAGACGAAAATCATCTTAGAAAACCATTTTACAGCATTTCGGGATCGAAGTGTAGGTGTACGTATCAAAGGATATCTGTTTCAGACACCCGAAGATTTACGACACTCGTAATTGGATTTTGATACTATCTTGTGGAAAAAAGGGCATGGATAAATATGAATTAATCCTTAAAGAAAATATGTGTTAAATTTTTATTTGAAAAGAAAGAAAAAAAGCGAAGACAAGAAGAAAAACAAAATTTTGTTTAAACGCATGGAGTTAAAGATCTCGGATGTTTTATCCATGATTCAAGGATAAAATTGAATATTTTTACTTTAATTTCAAAATAATGAATGTGTCCCTGTTTTATTCTAGCTGATAACAAAGATCGATTCAACGCAATTCATTTGTGAAAATATCTTCCTAACTATTTAAATAATGCAAACACACTTGAAAGAATTCACCAGATTACATAGAAATGTGTTTCCGTAAAATATCTGATCACATTAGAAACTGATTATAACGTTATTTCTTCCTGTTAATCAATAGATAATTAATGACCTCTTCTTCCTTTTAACCTTTGGACATGACATATATTTTCATAAATCAAGATCTGAAATTCGACTCTAACGATGCAATGAAACTTGATTAAAAGTATCGACTAAACCCGACATTTTTTTTTTCGGAGCACAGGTAGATTTTTGTTATCTGTCGCGGTGAATAAAAATAGCGGACACCGATTTACAAATCTATGTGTCCGAAGATATGCCGAAGGTGACGTTAGTCGAGATTGTGACCGTTTCCTGAGATGTCGCGGTGTTTTCGCTGATTATGCTGTGTTTATTGTTAATGTGGATATTTATTTTCCCGGTGACCGACAGCGTTGGGTTCCCGACCCGCTTTGGATGTACCTTGGGAGCGGAATGTACTCCTGGAGTAAGTTCATTACAACGTTGTCATCGAGATAAGACATTATAGTTATGGCAGCCCTGCCATTCGTGATTGTTCAAAATCCATCGTATATCGGCATCTCAGTTCCTAAATTTATATATTTTCCAAAAACAGTCACTTGTAAGAGATCAGTTGCAAGAAAATTTTTTTTTACTTTGTTTTACAATGCATTGGCGTTGCCATCTATTTTTATTTATTTCTTGTAGATAATTTATATTTATACCCTTTAACTTTAAAATGATTGTAGATTTCTAAGTTCAGGGCCTTAAATTTCTACTGAATAATTTCCATAAAGAACTTATCTACAAATTTGAATTGATTCTAAGAGTGACCATCAGATGTTATTTGTATGTCTGTTGACAATGTAGATCTATAGTAGTCGTTAATCTATTTCTTTGATTAATGAACAGGTCTTATATGTCAGGGGGTTACCTATAAGGAATTAAAACTGTCTGAACCTTATTTTATTTTTAAGATGAAGATAAGAAGGCATAGATGAATTTTTTATGCAGGCAACGTCGTATAAATTGCTGTACTTTATACCATTACACGGTTAAAACAATGTTTTTAAGAGGTTTACAAAAAAAATCAAGCAAAAGAACAAATTCAAAATATTTCTGCTTCGAAAATTTTATTTTAAACAAGTTTATTGTTAAATTTAATTTAGGACTATCTTTGTATAAATATTTTGAGCTGTTCAGAATCTTTATTCTCCATAAAAAGAGCCCATTTCCCAGTTTTGTGTGTTTATTCTCAAAGTAGTCTTTTTTTCCTCAAATTTTAACGTGTTTCATACATGTAGTGAGATACAAAATAACAGGACTTGTTAGCTATATTCCTCCATACAGAAAAAAAGAAGAAAGAAATGTAGTTGATAACAAACACTGGAAAGACGATGTAGAACGAATATGAATTAAAAGGTATTTCCTAAAAGACAGCTAATTTTCTCAATTCTTACAGCCCTGGTCCAAACCCCCAAAAGTGGTGAGAACCAAAATATATCCAAATACTTCATAATGTGTAACAAATAGATACATATTATAGTTTTCCCATCAAAATTTTAAACATTGCTCATTTTGAAAGGGCTTATATCAATCCATTATCATATCAATTTGATTATGTATGATACATGTATATATACTTTTCATTCCATTCTATAAGCTTAATACTAGCTGCAGAACTGTAGCTCTCCGAAAAAATATATATTAATAGACCGGAAAGCTACAGTGCCATCCATTGAAAAAACTATATTTATTGCGCACAAAAAAAAGCTAGATTTCAATAAAGTCCTTACTCCTCTATCAATTACTTTTGTGGTTTACATCTGTACGAAGCGCGTTGGACCGAATTATCTTGCAAACCAAAATGGCAGTATAAATAGGCGAAATTTTCGATGATCTCAATTTATGGACCAGGAGGGCTATTAAAAACAAATATAAGGAATGTTTTGTTGTGGAAACAGTAAAAGAATATGTTAAGAACACACGGTTAGAAATATTTCTAAATGACAGTTTTAAAAACATAGAGAAATAAATCGAAAAGCAGCGCACTTTTTTGTGCGCAATAAATATACAGTTTTTTCACTGGGTGGCACTGTAGCTCTCCGGTCTATCAATGTATAGTTTTTTCGGAGAGCTATAGTTTTGCTAGCTAAAAACCAGCTCATTTATTAATTTCATTTCAGAATGATTTAAAATGCAAAACAGCTTATCGGGACGAAATTGATGATGAAGAAAGTAGGTGGGGCTTGATATATGAAAAACTTCAGTTAAAAAAAAAATCTGTTCAGCTGTATAATTATGTACTTTAATCACTACTTTTACGTGCTTACTGGAGAATATAGAACGTTTTCAAACTTTCTTTATATAGCAATTAGCTTTGGTTTCAAATATACTGCATAACACAGCCGAGAAACACAGCTGATTACAAATGTATCTGAATCGAAAGTTTAATTTATTTCAGAGAATTAGTTGAAATCTGAAACCTTGTATACGTGCTTTGTGCTTAAAAGATTTATTTTGAAAATGATTAATAAACATGACTTGTGTACTTCATTCAGAAATGGGCTATATAAAAGATATTTTTCAAGATTTGGTAAGATAGAACCCATTGAACGCCTCTTTAGATCCGTCACTGATTTATTTCTATTCTTGGTGTACTTGTCAGTGCAGTGGGAGTGGACGGAGAGCTTCGGTCCCTCCGAGCCAACGGCTCTACAATCTACTGTCCATCGAAATGGTGACGTCACTGATTTCACGCTTCAGTGGAGAGGACCAGACGATTGTAAGTGAAATAAAATTCTATATTTATATTAATATTTCAGGAATATTTCAAGATTGATTAAGTTCTAGTATTTGAACTTTTTAAAGTTAATAGCTCTTCAGATTCCGGCAAAAGTACGCATGCACTTAGATCAATACCCAAAGAGACTGTGCTTTATTTTAATTACATTCACATGAAAGAATTGGAATTTTCTACATCAATATTTGTAAAGGCAAGGTAACAAGGATGTTGAAAGAAATGTGTCCAATATCCACAATAATATCCAAGTGTTCTCTCAATGATGTTCATGATTTTACATAAAATTTCGTCTTTTATTGTTTGGACTCAGCTTCCGTTCGAGATCTGCAGGGATTTCTAATCGAATACGAGGATGGCGATATTTTTCACGAATTTGTTATGGATCTTCGAGGAAATGAGCTAGTTTTTCTGAAACCAAATGCCACGGTAGGACAAAAACCAGTACATAATATTATATAATATGTATAGTACATGAATTTATTGTTTTTTTTTTAAAGACACCCCTCGGAAAATTAAATTCATTAAAGAATCGCTATGAGCAGAAGATTAAGACATACACCTATTCCCGAGCCCCGAGTCATCAATATCAAAAGTTGACAATTACCTCGATGGCATTTTTTTCTTTCCTCTATTCCAGAAGATAACGTACCATATGGTCTGTCACCATAGCAACCCCTTCTCAGAAGCCGTTACACTGCGTGTTTACGTCACGAGTCTACCAAAGTCCTTCAACCCTGACCTCACAGACAAGGTCATCAGGGGCAACATTTCTATTTTCATTCCAAAATGTAAGTGAGATAACTTAGTTTTTTCCAGATTGCTTAGAATTTTCCTTCGACAAAATTGTTTTGGTACCCTTGCGTGTGTGAAATATTATAATACGGATACAATGTTTTACATAAACTTTTTGTTTAAGATATATCTCCAAACCCTCCCAGGGAAATACCGAGTACCCAGAGTCTCAGAATAACACGGAACGAAGAGACGTTGACGACAGAAGGAGTCGGAAATATTCCATTCATCATCCTTGCTATTGTACTGTCATTTATCGTCTTTCTAGGAATTCCGGTATTTTTAAAGTTCAAAGGTTAGTGCCGACTGACAATACTTCAGCTGATATTTTGTTGAGTAATTTTTCAATTGAAAGATGTTGTATATTTTAAAAGTAATTATATTTATAGGAAAAGCAGTTTGGATGAAGATTAGTATTCTTCGGAAAAGACGAGATCCTGCACATGTTTGCAGTCAAGGTATTTGTTCCTTCGGCAATCTATCAAATTTCGGATACTTAGTTATATAGACTAATGTTTTAATTTCAAAGAACTGACTGTTCTAAATTGTATTTTTAAAACCCTTATGAATTTTTGTATCATGTTTGCATGCTTTGATTTAAATCATTATTATTATCATTATTATTATGATTATTATGATTATTATTATTTTTTTTTATACAAATTTTGCACTGAATATTACGAAATGGAAGAATGGATTTCAAAATATTTCAAAATACTTAAAATCTTACAAAAAAAAATTTAGTGTCGTAAGTAATTACTTAAATAATTAAATATATATTGAATATTGTGATAAAGGTTGTGGTCTCAAAGATACAACTCCAAAGAAAATAGTAATAACTGAAGAAACACAGAAAAGAATGTGCCAAGAAGTCTGCGTCCCATTTATTGTCGAATACGAAACAATGACGTCACTTCCGCGTTGTGAACCGTGTTACAAACACATGGACAGCTATGATTCTGGTTTTCACTCGGATTGTGCAGTGCCTTACGCAGTTGACTCAGATTCAAAATGTGAAACTGAGAAAGAAATTGCAGGAGAATCAGAGAAACAATCTATGTTACCCAGGACTAGTCATGTGATTGCGGAAGTCGACGGAGGGCGCCAGTCGGTCTCGTTGTTTCACGCCCCGCCATCAGAAACTGGTTCAGTGACGTCACTGGATTCAGAAATCTTGGAGAGAGAAATTCTCCGGATAAATAAAATTAATACCGTGGAATATGAGAAGGGTTGACTTTAAACTGGATGTAATGTTGTACATGTTTACATTTTCCAGTGTAAAGAAATTTGAGAAATGCATTTCTCCCAGTTTATATGGTCTCTCGCTCGCCAGACTTGACTTGGGCTAAGTTTCGGTGTATTGGTTGAATTTAATTTGTGTTGACCTCTTTTCGACAACACAACACAACATAATTATTTTAAAACTTCTCCACATTTTACTTTTGACAATGAATGCATTTAATACATCATTATTTTGTATTTTGACGGATGTATTTCATTTTTACCGTTTAGCCACACCAATAAAATTTCTTGTTCGTCGGACCCGCGCGCTCGTATTTAAACAGAACTATATAAATAATTTTAATTTAAATTTCCCGCACCATTAAAATTTTGTGCAATTTTCTATTCAATTTCCGCTCTATCTATCGTATTTTTAATCTGCAAATCAAAAAAAAAAATCGTCCGTTCAATTTTTTTTAACGCTCCGCCTAAAAAATTATTTACAAAAATTAATAATATTATTATTTAACCGCTAGCCCGCTCGTAATTTTTTCCTCAAATGTCCGACGAACAAGAAATTAAATATTATTATTTAACCGCTAGCCCGCTCGTAATTTTTTCCTCAAATGTCCGACGAACAAGAAATTAAATTGATGCGGCCTTAGGCTCTGATTTATTTTTGTTCAAAACACGGCGGATGTGTACGATCAACAGGGAATGCTTGCTCATTCTAAACACTTTATCCCAATCTATAGGGGGTGTTCTTTTATGCCCTGTTCAGAGATTTTTCTTTTAGATCGATCACTTCATGTCAGATCACATGTTATGACGTCATTGATTTAAAATTACATTATTGTAATATTACAGGGTGTAAATTAGACAATGTCTTTAAAGTCATTTTTTAACCTTTGTAAAATGGTATAAAACATATTTATTGGTTTCTATGGATTTATTTATGTGCACATTTGTAATTTTATATATATTTGCGCTTTATTTATCTCAGCTTGTTTTTCTTGTCGAATATTAATGGTACAAAAAATGAACTTAATGTATTTATATTTACTGGATTAATTAAATTTTTGCAATAATGGTATATGATAATTATAATGCAAATAAAATATAATAATTCTAAATAATTTTTTTTCTTAAAGTTATAACGAATATTTGGGTAGAAAGCATTGATTTTTTTCTACGCTAAGACTTACCCTCTGTCGGATGAGAGACGTGTTTGTGACGTTCCATACATTTTATTAGCTGTGAAATACAACACCAAATGGATGAGCTATGCTGTGGATCGTTTCCCAATAAGTATTGTTGCGGGGCAGTGGTGGTGGGGAGCATCACCTCCTGGTCTTATCATAGCTTCTATTGCACTTGTTTCGATGTCTTTTGTATTTGGTATCGTTGTAAATTATATGCATCAAACAACCATTACGTAGAATTGTGCGTAAGAAAAAAACGTGCATGTGGCCCCATAAAGAGCGGTGATGGGGGTCAGGCTGGCTTTCATATCACTTTTAACTGTCCTTCGTCACGATGTTCCTGTCCCCTCTCTTTTGCCCTCTGGGGTTCAATGCTCTGCTTTTTCTGTTGATGACCGGGGTCTATTTTGCGATTCATGTACACAGTGTTATTTTGGGGGTTTTTGTTGTCAAAAGGAAATTTTATTACATGTATTAAAAAAAAAGTTGGATGGAATAATTAAATTCTTGTCATAAGATTAAGTAAATAAAATATAGTTATTTTTAACTGAATTAAGAGTATTTCGAAGGAAAACTTCATTTAAATAATTATTTAGAAAAAAATCCGCCAAAAGTAACTTCTTTCTGTACGTCGGCTAACAAACGTGTCTATGACGTCACACAAAATAAACAACCGCACGTTTTATAATGCATACCAAGGCTTATTGCTGGACTTCATATAACAGTGGAATATATTGCGAACTGGAACAGATATGCTGTGGATCTATTCCAAACGAGTATTGTTGCTGGGATAGCGGGGGAGATTCACCTCCGGGATTTGTGATAGCCTTTATTGTGATTGGTATCCTGATTTTTGTGTTTTGTTCTGTTTTAACTGTGATTCGATGTCTCTGCAAGAAACAACCCGTACCTGGAAGAGTTGTTGGTAAGAAAATGACTTAGATATCACTTTTACATTTTTAAAAACAATATTTACTACTTGAGATTACCCAGTCAAATACTATATGTTTGATAAACATGTATTTTTTTTCGCTAGGTACTGGTGCACATGGAGTACAAAACCAAATCTACCCTAAAACCGTGCATCCACATCGTCACATCGTGCCCCCTCAGACAGCGGGGATGGGGGGTCGGGCTGCGCAAGGACAGGTGTTCATCTCTCACCCGCAACACTCCGGACAACCTTACCAACAACACCCGCAAAACTATTCTCCGCATGGGAGCGCAATACCGCACACAGGTTCTCCAAACTTTGGACAACATCAGACGCTTCAATCTACGCAAAACACAATCACGCATTATCCACCACAAAGACACTCTCTACCACCGACAGCACCGCCAACATACGAACAAGTGGTTGGAACACCGGAAGCAGACAGACCATTTATTGTTCCACCAGAGGTCGCTTTACTACCGGGTCATGTTCCGCCTCCTTTTGAATACAACCCTCCCTCACTGCCTCCAAGATCGCAGCTTTACAACAACAAATAACTGCTAGAAATTGTAATTGATTTATCAATAAAATGAAGGATTTTCCTTTTAAGTTTTCAGTAGACATGAGTAATGTGCAAAATTCATACGACATTGCAGGAAATTAGTTTAAAATGGCTTTGCATAAAATTGACCATAGAATGCCAATGTTAAAAAAATAACAAATCCTACGACGTAGACCAAACACTTAAGTGTTGATTCATTGTTGATTTAAAAAAAGTTTCTGTAGTAAATTGCAAGACGTATAAAAATATCTTACTACATTTCTTTTGAATTAAATCTAGTTTTTATATAATGTTTATTGGATAGTTATGTGCAGAATTTTATTTTTGGTCTTTGTTGTACTGAAGCTATTTCCTAAGGCGTGCCTCTGGTTCCAGCTGTGAACTTGAAGCGGAACTGAATTTTAGCGGTGAAATTAAGAATTAATAGCAAAGTTTCATCAAATCTTCATTCTTATAAAATTAAAAGTATGCAACACTTATACATACATGTACAATGTAACTGTGTGTCATTTATTTTGAATAGACAACCGACTTTCCGAATTTAAAATTATGGAAAACATTTGAAAGTTTTTACTTGTTAGTTAGCGAACATTAACAAATTCCTTATTTTCGCTACTTTTCGTCCCAGTGTAATGTCCATTTAATCCATGTGGGGATCAACAGAAGTTTGTAGGGAAAGGGGTATTGAATCCCCACCCAACCCCTTCTCCCCTAGATTTTCAGAATTTGTAGCGTCTATAAAACTAAACTAAACATAAACCTAGTTATAAATAAGTTTTCATTCAAAGTAGAAAAAGAATTAAAAGAAAAAAAATCATATACTAGTACATCCACCATTATTGAAAATGTGGGAGAATATTCAACACATACAAATTTGTTAAGGAAAAAGCTGTGGAAAATAGTTGGTGCAAACGCCTAAGTAATTTACGAATGATTGCTGATGGAATTCGTATCACTATAGGGGAGGGAGGGGCCGGGCTACATTTGCATAAGTAATTTAAAAATAATTCCTGATTGAATTCGAACCATAGGTGAAAATGCTTTATTAATTTTTTTACACGGTATATTACTGTGAAGGAACTGATAGGATATGACTAATAAAAAATGATAATTATAGTCTCTTTCTCGGGATTACAGCGGCAAAAGTGGGAAAAGTGCAAGTCTTAAGTCCTAATCAGAAAATAAAGTTAATTGTAAAAAAAAAAGTTTAATATTTTTGGTGATATTTATGCAGTATTTTTTCAGTACTTATCTATCTAGCATATATGACATACTGAGTGGGAAAACTATCAAAGAATATCGCTCCACCGGCACGCCTTACTTTTAATTTACAATGATGGGTGATTAACTGATTTCTCTTGAGGATGATTTTTGAGAAATGCTGTTTTCTTTTATTTGGATAGCCAATTATAGATCGATGTAACTTGCTTTCTGACTTATAAAATTTGGTTCTGATTTGTGGAAAATCATTGATACGCAGACAGGAACCGCTAGAATGTTCCACAAACTGTAGCTCACATGGAAACGAAAGAAATAGTGCAATGTATTGGTGCTGCTAGAAGAAACCTAATGCATAAAAGCGGATTTACTGCAAGAAGTTACAAGACTACAAAATATCTGGGGTTTTTTGGCATATGTTTAATTTCAGAGATAAATCCGAATTATAAAAATATTAGGGCGGATCTAAAGCGACATCACTGAAAAAAACCCACTTATCTTTCGACGAAACTTCTGAAGGATTATACAATTCGTTTTCATTGAAATTTGAATTTTCCCGCGAAACGTTGGCATCATTTATTGACGTAGAAATACGTCATACAATATAACGTCTGACTTACTTAAAAAATACGTATACAAACTAAGATGTAAAGAGGACACTTTACTCCTTCAACTTCTTTGATCCGCACTTCACCTGGGAGAGGGGGAGTCCATGTCGACGTTTCTAGTGACAGTGATTGTGCTGTGCTTACTGATATTTGTGCTGGCTATGATTGTGCTGCTGCTTCGATGTCTGTTTAAAAAACAGCGGCCTATACCGGGCAGTGCTACCAGAGTCGTAGGTAAGAATTTATGTCTTTATATCGCTTTAAATAAAGTGAAATTTAACCTCCAGTCCTGTTATGTTTGTCGAAAGCCTGTGGGTTAGAGAAAACAAGGATGTTCATGTTCGAATACTAAGTAATTTAAAGTTTACTTATTTAGTAGGATATAAATTATAAACGAAATCATCGAACTAATAATTGAAAAACAAAAACAAACAAATATTATACATGTACATTTGATGAAGATTGTGCATCATTTCACTAGGTGTGCGAAGACTTTCAGCGGACAATGGGACGTACCATGTTACAATGTTTCCGCATAGTTACATCCTAACCCCCCAAGAAGCGGAGATGATAGGGGACCCGGATCAACCCACACCTGGAATTCTCCTATGCAGCCCCAAACACACCACACATTCAGAAGATACACCAGCGACTGCGTCAAGTTCAACCAATGAAAAAACGCCAGTTGTCGCTCCTCCCGCCCCTCCCGCCAAGTCACGCGATAACTTCTTTTGAGAAACATGCTCGATCATCAAAATTACGATACATATTTGTTGTATAAATGACCGCATCTTAGGCAATTTTTGTATAACTGGAGTACATACACTTTGTCAAGATTTTGAAATGATTTATAAAATAAATAATGTATTATTATGTATAAATTATATGAAATATAAAACCTTAATCAATACTAAATATTATAATGTACGTATACATTACAAATTTAAAGCAACAAATGAAAAAAAATATTGCTTTATAAATACATTAATGAACATACATGTATATACATTGTACATACATGTATATACACTGTACATACACACGTTTTTTATATAATATATTTATTTTTTACAACCCCCCCCTACTTTTTTCAGTTAAGATTATTTTTAAGAATGTGAATGGATCATCAGAAGTTTTAAGTTTGATATTATATGTTTGTACTTTGAAATTTGAAAATGACCTCATTTTTGACAGTTGTATTGACGTTGAGCACGGTGTTGGTGTCAGTTTCGGTAACGTCAAAATGACGTTATTTTAGTAAAGTTCTAGAAAATTTATTCGACGTTACTTTTTTGCTAACATTCTTATGGAGAAAAAATAAAAACCCAGTAATGCCGCCAATTAAATAATTCAAGTAATTGAAAACACGTGTAATTAAATTCTCTGCACCCTTTTGCATGTATATTGCGGGAGGAAAATATACGCATGGTTTGCCTCATTAAAAAAAACTTGGTAGAAATAACGAAACTTGTTCCTCAGCGCATTTTAAATTTACATGCTTTCTATTTTTCTATTCCATTCTATATGATATCATATCAGTAGGCCCTATAGAACATGTCCTTTGTTTTCAGTAAATTGTACGATTGTAGATATGTTGCTGATTTAGCGTTGAATTATTTTTTCCCATCCCATCTTGTAATGAAAATCTGATACATTTGTACTCACCTCCGACAACCCCATGCCCTTATTCAATATTGGACTATTCAATGTAAACTCGCCATGTATAGAACGGTTTATACCAGCATAAAATAGAGTTGACACTACTGTGAGTTTATTCATATTTGAAATCGTATCCTTGCATAAATTTTGGTTTGTGTGATTTTTTTACTCGTGTCTTAATTCGAACTCTTTCTGAATGGTACTTTTGTACAGATTCTGACAAGGATATACATGTATACCTATACAATGTACAAGTAAATGTGTATACACTGAACATGTTTTACTTTTATATATAAATACAACTTTTAAAACTTAAATTATTCTTCTAATTAATCATTATTGGTATGTTGTTTTTTTTTAAATCAATATCAGGCTCATCAGCAATTAAAGAGTAAGTTTTGGAGAGAGAGAATATTTTGACGCTTTACATAACATTATATGCATTGAACCTAATAACGTCATTTGAACGCCAAATTTTTACGTCTGTGACATTTATGTTGACTTTTAATTTTTGTTAGGATTTTGTCACCATTCTATTGAAATTATTTTGGAATATACCTATAACTTTTTGAAAAGATGCACATTTCATAAAAATCCTTAAATTTTCAACATGTCTATTTTTAATGACTACACATATGATAAATGTTATCACATTTATGCAATTATAGTCAGATTTATTACTTTTGGACAATGCGTGACATTTATGTTGACTTTGTAAAAAGCCTTTAAAACAAACTCTTCTTTATAGAATCAATTCATTTTCATATCTAAATAAAGTTTTGATTTTGCACATTTTGTATTTAAATTTGTTTGGTGCCAAATTAAAAAAATGAATTCTTAAAATGTAGGCCATTGCTGGAGTGTAGCATTTAAACGTGACGTTTTTGCCGTTACATTCAATTGTGACGTATAGCTACATGTAGTACATATATGTAACACGGCAATTATTATTAAAATTTAAGGTCCGCAAGTTAAAATTCTGTCTACAGATCTTTTCCTTAATAACATAGCAACATTTTGTAGAATTTATATTAATTTTCAACATCAATTTTTCATCCAGCAATACAAAATTTGCCAAATAACGAATCTTAAAAACTTTGCGACATTGAACCTCCAAACTTTGTGACACACCATCTTAGTCAATGTCCCCACAATAAATCGGCTTAATATCAGAAACCCAACATACATATCGACACAAAATATCAGTCTAATTTAAAATATAGTTCCTTGCACATAAAAAGGATCATTGACATGCCATTTCAAAATTGATTTTGCTCATGAAATTATTTTTTTTAAGTTACCGATGACATTTCATATTCCTTCCAAATTTCTTCGGATAACGCTTATCTACATCGCTGTCTTGCATTTTGAACAACGCGTTCACAGCATTCGGATTGAACAACATCACAATTGTAAAACTTTACATCAGTTACATCATATGGTGAACTTTTTTGCTAAATTTTATGTTTGTATTGTTTATTTTATGGAAATTATCAACATTTTCTTATTGAGTGTGCGACGCTCATGTTACCGATCTACATTCGTTTTTGACGTAATTGATTGAATAGTTGAATTAATGTATTTGATAAATGGAATTTTTTAATCAATAATTTTGTTAAAATGTATTTAGTATACAATTACCGACCGAATGATATATAGTTTTCATATAGTGAATTGTTTTAAAATCATGGAAATAGCGCAAATGCCGCCGCAATTGTAATTTTCGACATTTTGACACCAACACCGTGCGCGACGTCATTAAAAGTTTGGTATTTAGATGCTCTATATAATACAAATTCCTCTTCATTTAGTTCATATTGACACAGTTGTATTAAAAGAAAGATAACTCTTTCTGCTCTGAATTGACCTACGAAGAGGACAAAAGTAAGGGAAGAAAATAAAACAAGCGAAATTTTTCCTGGATCATATGTTCTCCATCTTAAATTGTTTCTAATTGAAATTTAAAACGACAAAGAAGGTGCCACAATGACATAATATATTACTTTTGTACATAATTATCGTTAAATTCAAGGACAATGCACAATGAAGTCTTTCACTTAAACCAAATATTTGATATAATACATGTTAAATTGGTCGCGACGTTTATATATCAAGTATTTTATTCTTACTGTTTGCAAAAACATATATTTTCCAAAAGTATCTACTGAGTACTGAGTATATATTTCTGAAGCGAACTGTATGACCGTTGAACACTCTCATGCAGTTGCAGGTTTGGCGACATGCTTTCCCCATTTTTTAGCCGGGCTTATTGCTCAAAAAGCAATTGCCGGCTTATGTCATCCTGCTCAAGGCAGGATGTCAACCCAATAGTCGCCATTTTAAAGTTACGTGCAAAAATATAGCTCTTACTCTCAACCGCTTTTGAGATAATACAAACGCTAAATAAAGCAACAAAAATAAAACGAAGTTTTATCTATATAAATAAACATTAGTAGTAATGACTTTGAAAACATCAGTCCTAAGTCAAAGAACATAGTTCATTAGCGTAAAGATTTTTGATAATCAGTGTTATCGTAGTTCTCTACACATACGAGGTAAAGCAGGAGAGGGAACCAGACTGGCCTGTTTGTTTACATTCAGCTGCGGTACCAGATTAATTCTGAGTCTGACAAAATCGGACCGTGGTATTAGTTTTGAAAAACTCACTGTCAGTGTCATTTACATTGATAGTGTAAAAGTAATTTTTTCATCAGAATATAAACGTGATTCATGTAAGAAATTTATTCTACTCTGTAAATGAGCCCGACTCTCTGTACCTCTGAGTACTTTGATTTAAATAATTTTTCTTTCCTAAAAGCTGAATACATATTCAATATTCACTTTTAAACGGATTGAAAATATTTGAGTGGTGTATATATTGAAGCACAATTAATAACATAGCTGTTCCTTATACTGACTTAAAAATTACCTACGGGTTCTAAATTAAAACAGAATTTAAAAATAAAATGATTATTAAGAATTTCAATTTGAATATAATATTTATAAAGAATGTTTCTAAGCTAGTGCTTCATGAAAAATATTTTTACTTGCAAGTCTGTGTGATTTGCACACCAATAATTCACACTAAACTCGAAAACATTCTTTATATTTACATTTTACATAACCGTTTGAAAGCACTAAAATATAATCAATGTTCCTTTGCCTTTTTCTAACGTCGCTGTAGCCTTATTGTGACGTCAGTTAGCGCGAGTTTCTCCATGTATATTTTTACGCGTGAGTATACACGAAAATGGTATTCAAATCAACTTCACAGTTGGCTTAGTAAAAAAACACAGCGAATGAAAATATTAACATGTATGTACATTGTACTTATTAGTTTTTTTTATATAAATGAAATTTATGCGAATGTTGCTGCTATGCTTTGACGTCATATTTTATGTATGACGTAATAAACGGACAACTTCATTTTGAAAAGAAAGATGTTTATGTGTTACGATAGATATCGTGGAACATTCTATTGCCCTGGAAATGGCACATGTTGTGGAAGTTCTGGAAATCAGTATTGTTGTGATGAGAAATACAGATCTTCAATTACGTCACGAGATGCTTTTTATTTCCTCGGAGTGCTCGGATTGATATTCTTGGTTGCAGTGGTGGGAATTTCAGTCTTTTGCAATTATTTGAGAAAGACTGAACGACGCAGATCATTAATAAGTGAGCTACTGAAAAAAACACTTTTTCATGCACTTTTGTGTATTCTTTAGTATTTAACCCTCTTACTGCCAGAACTGTGTCTAATTTGTGCAGTTGATACGCCAGAACTTTTGCTTACATGTACAAGTATCAGAATGCATTGAATATTCTTTTAATGATAAGCAACATCCTAAAGATGATTTTTTATTGTAATGATTTTACAAATAACGAACACAGGCCTGACAGGGACATTTCAATTCTGATTTAATTAATGACGTCAGCTCCGTTGGTATTACGTCACAGTTAAAAAAAAAATCCGCGTAATCTGGCAAAGAATATGAAAAATATATACGTTTTTAACGAGAAACAGATTGTTTTTTGTTTTGTTTTACGCTATTAAAAATTACTACATGTACTTATAAATATTCGGAGAAGAGAATGAGTACTATTATTAAAAAGTATTTTAATTGTAAATTCAACACTATTTTATTGAATTTTTCTAAGAAAATGTTATGCAAATAAGCCCCCGTCTTCGCTTATAGAAAAGAGGTTTTTATGACAAAATAAATACACGTTTTCTTTACAATCAATACTATCTGGAATACAAAAGATATTATAAAGGTAACGCTTACGTTTATAACCATTACGTTTTTAATGTTTAAATTATTAAGATTGAATTCTTAAAAAAAGAAACATCCAAAAACAAACAAAACTAAAGAAAAAAAAAAACACGAGAAATTCGTTATTGAGATATTTACAGTCTCGTTTTTGCTGAAATACTAATTCCAAATTAGTACATTTTTTACGACTTCAAGTGCAGACATTAAGAAAATGTCATGCATGACAAGTAATTTCAAAACTAGAATGATCCAAGGAACGCATGTGTTTCCTGCTTTTAGCTTCAATAAGGATGTAAGTAAGTAAAATAGTGGTCAGCTTTTTAACTGTTCTTGTACATGTATAGTTCATGCAAAAAAAGAAAAAAAAAGATCTACGGATTGTAAAATTGGGTGGAGGGGAGGGGGGGGGG
>PRKT01000152.1:773100-809205 GCA_003671525.1 Saccostrea glomerata | reverse complement strand
TTTATATCGAATTTTAATTTTGATGAACGGTGTTGCCGTGGTTACTAAAAATAGAAATGTCTGTAAAATTGTTTCAAAATGCTACTCCTCCTACAGTTTTGGTCTGATTTCAGTATAACTTGGCACACAAGTAGAATACACTAAGAACATAAAGAGACTTTATCAACGATCATTATTTTATTTATTGCTGTTGTAAAGTTTCAAATCCCAGCTGCTTAAGTACTTTTCTCTTCCTTTGCTATAAGTTCAAACCAGTAGAGCTTCAGTCTCGACAGAGACTTCTGGTTAATTAAGCAATCTGCTATCAAAGACCTCCAATTTTCACTTTGAAAAATAGTTGAATATTTGAACAATAAAATAATTATTAAATACCTAAGATATCGTTTACTTTTGATTTTAAACATATTAGATATGATAAAAAGAAGGCTATTGTTCTCTATCCACCTTGAATAAAAATCTCTCCCGAGACACAAGATTTGTGTTTTAAAGGTCGCCATGCTTATTTTTGGAAATGATATTCTTATCCACCCATTCTGTTGCCGAGATTTGACCATTTCTGACAAATGAACTGTTCTTGTCATAAAAATTAACTCACATGGAAAGAAATATAAGACTCAGTAAAATCTTTCAACTTTTGTGACAGAACGCTACGAAGGGGGGTCACGTGACCGCCAATATCACGTGGTTCGCGCATGCGCAAAACGGTGGTACGTATTAGCGAGACTTCGTATTGTGTAAACTCGTGTTAGTGAGACTGCATGTTGTGTAAACTCGTGTTAGCGAGACTGCGTGTTGTGTAAACTCATGTTAGCGAGACAGCGTGTTGTGTGAACTCTTATTAACGAGACAGCATGTTGTGTGAATTGGTGTTAGCGTGACAGTGTGTTGTGTGAACTTGTATCCTGAAAATTTGTCGTGTGAACTGGTGTTAGAGAGATAGTGTGTTGTGTGAACTCGTGTTAGCGAGATTGCATATTGTGTGAACTCGTGTTAGCCAGACTGCGTGTTATGTGAACTCGTGTTAGCGATATTGCATGTTTTTTGAATTTGTGTTAGCGTGACAGTGTGTTGTGTGAACTCGTGTTAGCCTGACAGTGTGTTGTGTGAAATGGTATTAGGATGACAGTGTGTTGTGTGAAATGGTATTAGGATGACAGTGTGTTATCGCAACAGCGTTTGGTGCGAACTTGTGTTAGTGAATAGTGAGACAGCCTGTTTTGTGAATTCGTGTTAGCGTGACAGTGTGTTGTGTGAACTCGTGTTAGCCTGACAGTGTGTTGTGTGAAATGGTATTAGGATGACAGTGTGTTGTGTGAAATGGTATTTGGATGACAGTGTGTTATCGCAACAGCGTTTGGTGAGAACTTGTGTTAGTGAATAGTGAGACAGCCTGTTTTGTGAATTCGTGTTAGCGTGACAGTGTGTTGTGTGAACTCGTGTTAGCCTGACAGTGTGTTGTGTGAAATGGTATTAGAATGACAGTGTGTTGTGTGAAATGGTATTAGGATGACAGTGTGTTATCGCAACAGCATTTGGTGCGAACTTGTGTTAGTGAATAGTGAGACAGCCTGTTTTGTGACTTTGTGTTAGCGTGACAGTGTATTGTGTAAACTCGTGTTAGCGTGACAGTGTATTGTGTAAACTCATGTTAGTGAGACTGCATGTTGTGTAATTCATGTAAGCGTGACAGTGTTTTGTGTGAATTCATCTAAGTGTGACAGTGTGTTGCGTGTACTTGTGTTAGCTAGACAGTGTATTGTATGAACTCGTAGACTGCGTGTTGTGTAAAACTTGTGTTAGCAAGACAGCGTGTTGTGTGAACTTGTGTTAGCGAGACAGCGTGTTTGTGAATTTGTGTTAGCATGATAGTGTGTTGTGTGAACTCGTGTTAGCCTGATATTTTGTTGTGTGAAATTGTATTAGCGTGACAGTGTGTTGTGTGTTAGTGTGACAGCGTGTGGTGCGAACTTGTGTTAGTGCGAAAGTGTTTTTCAGTGTTGTGATGGCGAGCTGTGTGATAGCCTAATGGCGTCTTTTGTGTCGGTAAGATGGCACGCTTTTATGAAAGTGCTATTGAGCTTTAGCAAGTGGCCCTATCTGGACACGCCTTATTATAATTGATCAGTTCTCAGATATACAGTGAATTACCGGTATTATTGTCACCATGAAATCAGCATTTACAGTTGCAATTACCTAGTTAGTAATCATAAGATATTGGTTTGCCAGTTTTAAAATTATGGTGTTCCAATGATGTGAAGTTGCAGTGTGTTAGCATGTTAATTTCAACAGACTGCCACTCCAATGCAGCTTTAAACAACACGCTGCTGTGTTTACACAAAACAAAATATCATGCAAACACAACTCTAAACAATCTGTTGAGTGTTAGCTTCACTGCATGTTGGATTCAGTGTGCTGGCATATTATCACTGACGTACATGCTAGCACATTGTCACCTCGTGCTAGTATGTTGTCATAAATACTCTAGCACATTATCCTAAACCCACTAGTGCATGATTACTTTGCACTTGTATGTTGTCTTATTAGGGGATAGCATAAATGACTGCCTTAATTGGTGTAAACTTCTTTTAATTGATGAAAGAGTACATTAAAATTTACAAATTATACACAGAAAATGTGACAATATCTTATCTCTCAATTTGATAATCTAATTTATAATCTCATGAATTGCACTTTTTATTAGTAAAAGAATTATAAATTAAAAAATTTCAATTTCTTTTGGATAGGTGTGACTCATCTGAATACTGAATTTTGATACCAAGCATGACCATGATTTGCCAGAAGATCATCTGTTTGGATGTGACATGGAATAAACAGCATAGTGAAAATAAGTCAAGTTTTGGTTTGTGAAGACAATTTTTAAACACACTGTGTATCATTTTTAAATTTTGATTTGACAACATAAATCCACAAATATGAACATATCAATTGCTCTCAGTTTTTCAAGTGAAATAGTTTTTGTAACAGAAATACATGTACCAGTAATTACATTGGAATAAATGTTATTTTTAAATATAATAATATTTTGTTTGTGTAGCATGTTGACCTCTTTATTAAGGTCTTCCCTTTCAAAGTTTAGACTTACTTATTCTAATGATTAAGATAGATCCTCTGTCTTCAGCAGGAATATAAGATCTTGTAATACATGTATGTGTATTTTTTACAGTATAATGTAAAAAAAATTGTTATTTTGGCACATACAACTAATTAAAGGCATAAACATGTGTATGATTCCAAGGAATTCAGTACATAGGGCATGTACATGTAGTTTTCTAAAACAAGATTGAAGAGATGTCCAGTCGCATTTCAATGTCAACTCCAAAACTGTGCCTGTTGCATACTTATTAGCCCATCTGAGCTAAAGGAACCAGTAAATTTTTTAAAAACATAATTTTATCCATTATCATCATTGTCTAAAATTTCACAATATCATTTTCCAGAACCAAAGTGAAACTTGGCACAGAGCATCCTTAGTGTAGGGGATTCAAATTGTTCTTATGCAGGGCAATACCTTCAAAGAGATTTGTTTCTTTAATGCTGTAAATGTATTATATTTAGCTTGTACAATATTTGGTGGAAATTGACTTTTGAATAAGTTAGCGTAGATATTCTTATTTATGTTTATGTACAAGACTTTTAGCTTTGTACTTGATTTAGTGATTGCTGCATTCCGCCAAAGCCGCTAAAAAAGAATACACAGCCATATGTAATATGTTCACAATATACCTTTCAGAGAATTTTACACTCCTATTGAGGTACCACCAGTTGCTAGTGGAAAGCTTCAAATTCGAAACATACACAACACATTTCTGTGCGTTTATTATAAAAGTATTGTTCTACTTACTAATTGCAACTAATGAAGATTGTTCATCATTATTGTAAATACATTTTGATTTTTTGAATTATTATATAATTTGTTTATTTTATTTACCTAGTTATATTGTATATTAAATGATTTTAAAGCCATTTTTAAGATGGTAATGTAGCAAAACACTTATGTTTCTGTAGTATGACACGTTTCACAAACATAATTGCAACAAACATGATATATCCGATATCAAAAGTCATAATATTGGAAGTTAAACTGTTGTGGATACGATTTCAAGAATGCTGTTAGAGAGAGTACCCTTTAGACCTCATGCTCACACCAAATTAAAGAATTCAAGTAAGGGTTTTTGAGACAAATCGAAAAAGAGAATGTTAGCAAAGTTGACAATCTAGACAGAAACATTTAATCTTTTGCTTATCGCTAGGAAGGAAGACCCACTCGTTGCTTTGCAACGAGCTTTGCTCTAGTTATTATTATTATTCTTCCAACTGATTTTGTGCACGCGATTTCTCAGAAACGGCTTGGTTGATTTACATGAAATTTTAACATGTAATAGATCATTAAAAGATCTTGATAGGTTTTTAAGCGTTTTTATGACGTCACTTCCGGTCGTGAGATAATGAGAATTTTCTGATTTTAAAATGCAATTTTGTCTTGATTTAATAGCGAAAACTGCTTAAGATATGAACTGAAGATTAATTGGAGATGATAGTTCATGATTTATAGCGTTGCAGAATCGCCTTTTCGTGCGTCATCAGTACTTCCGGTCGATACCGGAAGCGAATTTAAAAAACGCAATTTTTCAACTTTTCTTTTTTAATATTTTTGTTTTTGATTTGAATAAAAATCCTTTTGCAGAAGCGAAATATGTAATTTGTTTGAAAATCGAAAAAGCCAATCTGGAGATATTTGCATTTGAAAACGCGAAGCGGCGATCCCAATGGCTAAATGGTTAGCGCGTTGGATTGTCACGCGGGCGACCCGGGTTCGATCCCCCATATGACCAAAGAATTTTATCATTTTTTCTGCTCGAATTTTCGATATTATTCAATTTTAGACCATTTGGAACAATATATTATAAACTTTTAAGCATATCTTGCGTAATTAGGGGTCACAAAGGGCCAGAATGTCAAATCTTTGACGCTTTATATCTCGAAAAGGAGGGATATTTTGATAAGTAATATTGAACAAAAGATGACCAGAATAATGTTTTTAACAATATGCATACTTTGAATTTTTGTAAAACGGTCCCATTAAGGACTCGTAAGAGTGGCCCCTAAATATTACAATTTAGCATATCTCCACAACGAATAGAAATCTCTGAATAAGTGTTGAACAAAAAATCTTCCAAATCACAAGTTCTTTCATTTGATATCAAGAAAAAGGGGCTGACCCCTCAAATTAAGGGCTCAGAGGGACCAAAAGTCTTTCATCTATAACTCTCTAATGAACAATATTTTGTTATACATTACTGAAGCAAAAGTGTTTATCTTAACGATTTGCAACAATATATTATACAATTTTGATCATATGTTACGTAATTAGGGGTCAGAAGGGGCCAGAATATCAAATCTTTAACGCTTTATATCTCGAAAAGGGGGAATATTTTGATAAGCAATATTATACAAAAGATGGTAAGAATAATGTTCTAAACAATATGCATCCTTTGAATTTTTGTAAAACGGCCCCATTAAGGACTTGTAGGAGTGGCTCTTAAATATTTCCATTTAGCATATCTCCACAACGAATAGAAATCTCTGAATAAGTGTTGAACAAAAAATCTTCAAAATCACAAGACCTTTCATTTGATATCAAGAAAAAGGGGCTGATCCTTCAAAATAGGGGCTCGGAGGGGCCAAAAGTCTTTTATCTATAACTCTTTAATGATCAATATTTTGTTATACATTATTGGGGCAAAATTATTCATCATAACGATTTGCATCAATATATGATAACATTTTGATCATATGTTACGTAATTAGGGGTTGCAAGGAACAAAATGCTGTATTTTTTATGCTTTACGTCTCAAAAAGGGGGAGTATTTTTATAAGCCTTATTGAACAAAAGATGTTCAGAATACCCTGATAAAAATGAGAAATTTTAAATTTAATGAAGGAAAACTTAAAATCATTCTCTTTTAACGAATATCTCAGTCAAAATCACATCTCATCTTATCTAGAAATTCAACGGAAGACCTACTCGTTGCTCGCAATGAGATCTCATCTAGTTAAGGTCTTCCGTCTCCAACGGAAGACCTTGTTGTTATTCTTCGGTTTCTTTTTACCTATTATTAAGGTCTTCCGTCTCCAACGGAAGACCTTCTTGTTATTCTTCGGTTTCTTTTTCCCTATTCTTACCGATTTTGTGCACGCGATTTCTCGTAAACTACTTGGCCGATTCTCATGAAACTTTCACATCTGATAGGTACTGATCTGAACCTTATTGGAAATTTTTTTTGTTGATGACGTCACTTCCGTTCGTGAGTTATCTAAAATTTCCTGATTTTAAAATGCAATTTTGTCTGAACTTAGTGGCGAAAACTGCTTAAGATATGAACAGGAGACTTATTTCAGATGATAGATAATGACTTATAGCTTTGCAGAATCACCTTTCCGTGTGTCATCAATACTTCCGGTCGCTACCGGAAGTGAATTTAAAAAACGCAATTTTTCAACTTTTATTTTTTAATATTTTTGTTTTTGATGTCAATAGAGAACCTCTTGTAGAAGCCAAATGTGTAATTTGTTTGAAAATCGAAAAAGCCAATCTCGAGATATTTGCATTTGAAAACGCGAAGCGGCGAAGCGGCGTTGGATTGTCACGCGGGCGACCCGGGTTCGATCCCCCGTGTGACCAAAAATTTTTATCATTTTTTCTGCTTGATTTTTCGATATTTTTTAATTTTAGACCATTTGGAACAATATATTATAAACTTTTAAGCATATCTTGCGTAATAAGGGGTCACAAGGGGTCAGAATATACAATCTTGAACCCTTTATATCTCGAAAAGGGGGAATATTTTGATAAGCAATATTGAACAAAAGATGGCCAGAATAATGTTCTAAACAATATGCATACTTTGAATTTTTTGTAAAACGGCCCCATTAAGGACTTGTAGGGGTGACCCCTAAATATATCCATTTAGAAAAATTCCACAACGAATAGAAATCTCTGAATAAGTATTGAACAAAAAATCTTAAAAATCACAAGACCTTTCATTTGATATCATGAAAAAAGGGCTGACCCCTCAAATTAAGGGCTCAGAGGGGCCAAAAGTCTTTTATCTATAACTCTCTAATGATCAAGATTTTGTAATACATCACTGAAGCAAAAGTATTTATCTTAACGATTTGCAACAATATATGATACAATTTTGATCATATGTTACGTAATTAGGGGTCAAAAGGGGCCAGAATGTCAAATCTTTGACGCTTTATATCTCGAAAAGGTGGAATATTTTGATAAGCAATATTGAACCAAAGATGGCCAGAATAATGTTCTTAACAATACGCATACTTTGAATTTTTGTAAGACAGTCCCATTAAGGACTTGTGGGAGTGGCCCTTAAATATTTACATGAAGCATATCTCCAGAAGGGAAAAGAAATTTCTGAATAAGTGTTGAAGAAAAAGGCTTTGAAATCACAAGACCTTTCATTTGGTATCAAGAAAAATAGGCTGACTCCTTAAATAAGGGTTTAAAAGGGGCCAAAAGTCTTGCATCTATACCTCTTCAATGATCAATATTTTGTGATACATTACAAAAGAAAAGATATTTATCTTAACGATTTGCAACAATATATTATAAAATTTTGGTCATATATTACGTAATAAGGAATCCCAAGGGGCTAAAATGCTTTGATGCTTTATGTCTCAAAAAGGGGGAGTATTTTTATAAGCCATATTGAACAAAAGATGTTCAGAATATCGTCATAAAAATCAGAATCTTTAAATTTAATGAATTCTCCTTTAACGAATATCTCAGTCAAAATCACATCTCATCTTATCGAGAAATTCAACGGAAGACCTACTCGTTGCTCGCAACGAGATCTCATCTAGTTATTATTATTAGGGTATTCCGTCTTCAGCGGAAGACCCTTCTATTATTCTTATGTTTCTTTTTCAATTTTCTTATTATTAGGGTCTTCCGTCTTCAGCGGAAGACCCTTCTATTATTCTTCGATTTCGATTCTACCGATTTTGTGCAGAAGATTTCTCGGAGATGGCTCGATCGATTTAGTTCAAATTTGCGGTGTTGATGTGGTTCTATCTGAAGTTTGTACCGGCGCTTCGATTTCGAAAAAATCACTTCCGGTCGGAAGTTATCGCCCTTTAATCAAAATTTAGATGACCTCCATGTCTGTGATGGAACTCAAAAACGGGTCAAGCTAGAATGCTGAAATTTTCAGGGATGGTAGAGGACATGTTGCCATATTGCACCTGGGTCAGGATATTTTCCGGAAATGCCTAGTATGGGAGCTCGGTAGGGGTCAAAATTTAGGACACGAATCATGACCGATTTTTTGAGACGTTTCGCATCATATCTTTTAAAATATAAATATTTTGTTAAAACATACTGAACATCATTTGTGCAGAACATCGCGATCTTTCATATTATACCAAGAAAAAAGCGCTGACTCATCACATTAAGGGCAAAAAGGGGCCAGAAGTCTTTAATCGATAACTCTTCAACAATCAATATTTTAGTATATATTACTGAACAAAAAATGTTAAGCTTAACAATCTACAACTATATATTATGATATTCATGTCGTATGGTACATAATTAGGGGCCACAAGGGGCCAGAATGCTAAATCTTTGATGCATTATATTTCGAAAGGGAGAAATATTTTGATAAGCAATATTGAACAAAAGATGTTCAAAATAATGTTCTGAACAATATGCAACCTTTCATTTTTTGCTAAACGTCCCCATAAAGGAGTTGAAGGGTTGGCCCCTAAATATTTCTTTTGCCAACAGCTCAAAAACGAAAAAGAATTCTGAACAGTTGTTGAACAAAAAGTGTTCAAAATCCTAAGAGCTTTAAGATGAGATCAAGAAAAAGGGGCTGGGCACTCAAATAAGGGGCCAAGAAGGGCCAAAAGTCTTCAATTGATAACTTTTTAGCAGTTAATATTTTGTTATACATTACTGAAGCAAAGATGTTTATCTCAACCATCTACAACTATATATTATGATTTTCATGTCGCATGGTACATAATTTGGGGCCACAAGGGGCCAGATTGCTTAATCTTTGATGTTTTATATCTCGAAAGGGAGAAATATTTTGATAAGCATTATTGAATAAAACTTGTTCAAAATAATGTTCTGAACAGTATGCAACCTTTCATTTTTTGCTAAACGTCCCCATTAAGGAGTTGAAGGGTTGGCCCCTAAATATTTCTTTTGCTAATAGCTCAAAAACGAAAAAGAATTCTGAACAGTTGTTGAACACAAAATGTTCAAAATCTTAAGATCTTTATGATGAGATCCTGAAAAAGGGGCTAGGCACTCGAATTAGGGGCCAAGAGGGGCCAAAAGTCTTCAATCCATAACTCTTTATCAGTTAATATTTTGCAATACATTACTGAAGCAAAGATGTTTATCTCAATCATCTACAACTATATATTATGGTTTTTATGTCGTATGGCTCATAATTAGGGGCCACAAGGGGCCAGAATGATAAATCTTTGATGCTTTATATCTCAAAAGGGAGAAATATTTTGATGAGCAATATTGAACAAAAGTTGTTCAAAATAATGTTCTGAAGAGTATGCAACCTTTTATTTTTTGCTAAACGTCCCCATTAAGGAGTTGAAGGGTTGGCCCCTAAATATTTCTTTTGCTAATAGCTCAAAAACGAAAAAGAATTTCTGAATAGTTATAGAACAAAAAATGTTCAAAATCTTAAGATATTTAAGACGAGATCCCGAAAAAGGGACCTGGCACTCGAATTAGGGGCAATAGGGACCAAAAGTCTTTTTTCGATAACTCTTTATCAGTTAATATTTTGTAAAACATTACTGAAGCAAAGATGTTTATCTCAACTATCTACAACTATATATTATGGTTTTTATGTCGTATGGTACATAATTAGGGGCCACAAGGGGCCATAATGCTTAATCTTTGATGCTTTATATCTCGAAAGGGAGAAATATTTTGATAAGCAATATTGAACAAAAGATGTTCAAAATAATGTTCTGAATCATATGCAACCTTTTTTTTTTTTGCTAAACGTCCCCGTTAAGGAGTTGAAGGGTTGGCCCCTAAATATTTCTTTTGCTAATAGCTCAAAAACAAAAAAAGAATTTACGAACAGTTGATGAATACAAAATGTTCAAAATCTTAAGAGCTTTAAGATGATATGAATAAAAAGGGCCGATTCCTAAAATTAGGGGCCGTTAGGGGCCAAAAGCCGATTTTTAAAGTCTTTAATGTTCAATGTCTTTTTTAAGATTGTGGTAAATCATTATTTTAGAATGAAATTCGCAATCAAAATCTTATCTCATCTCATCAAGAATTGGACGGAAGACCCACTCGTTGCTCGCAACGAGATCGTATCTAGTTATTATTCTTTTTCTCTGCACAAATTTTGTGCAGAAGATTTCTCAGAGATGGCTCAATGGATTTGCTTCAAATTTTCAGGGTTGTTGCAGGATAATCTGAAGTTTATACCATTTGAAGGATTTTTTGAAAATCACTTCCGGTCTAGAGTTATCGCCCTTTTATTAAAATTCAGCGGACCTTCTTGTCCGTCATTGATCTCAGAAACTACTTGAGCTAGAGCCCTGAAATTTTCAGTGATGATAGAGGACATGTCAACATGTTACTGGGAGTTTGGATAGTTTCCGGAAGTACCTAGTATGGAAGCTCGGTAGGGGTCAAAATTTAGGATACAAATTATGAGTGATTTTTTCAGACATTTTTAATGATATCTTTTAAAATAGAATTATTTTGTGAAAACATACTGAACAACATTTGTGCAGAATGACAAGATCTTTAATATGATTCCATAAAAAAAAGTGCTGACTCATCACATTAAGGGCCAAAAGGGGCTAAAAGTCTTTTTTCGATAACTCTTTATCAGTCAATATTTTGTTATACATTACTGAAGCACAAATGTTTATTTCAACAATCTACCACTGTATATTATGATTTTAATGTCGTATAATACATGACTAAGGGCCAAAAGGGGCTAGAATGCTAAATCTTTGACGCTTTATATCTCGAAAGTGAGAAATATTTTGACAAGTAATATTGAACAAAAGATGTTCAAAATCATGTTCTGAACAATATGCAACCTTTCATTTTTCTCTAAAAGTCCCCATTAGGGAGTTGAAGGGTTGGCCCCTTAATATTTCTTTTGCAAATAACTCGAAAACGAAAAAGAATTTCTGAATAGTTATTGAACAAAAAGTGTTCAAAATCCTAAGAGGTTCAAGATGAAATCAAGAAAAAGGGGATGGGCATTCAAATTAGGGGCCAAAAGGGGCTTAAAGTCTTTTTTCGATAACTCTTTATCAGTCAATATTTTGTTATACATTACTGAAGCACAAATGTTTATCTCAACAATCTACAACTGTATATTATGATTTTTATGTCATATATTACATAATTAGGGGCTACAAGGGGCAAGAATACTAAATCTTTGATGTTTTATATCTCGAAAGTGAGAAATATTTTGACAAGTAATATTGAACAAAAGGTGTTTAAAATCATGTTCTGAACAATATGCAACCTTTCATTTTTCGCTAAACGTCCCCATTAGGGAGTTGAAGGGTTGGCCCCTAAATATTTCTTTTGCGAATAACTCGAAAACGAAAAAGAATCTCTGAGTGGTTGTTGAACAAAATGTGCTCAAAATCCTAAGAGCTTCAAAATGAAATCCAGGAAAAGGGACTGGGTACTCGAATTAGGGGCCAAAAGGGGCTAAAAATCTTTTTTCGATAACTCTTTAAAAGTCAATAATTTGTTATACATTACTGAAGCAAAAATGTTTATCTCAACAATCTACCACTGTATATTATGATTTTAAAGTCGTACATTACATAATTAGGGGCCACAAGGGCCCAGAAGGCTAAATCTTTGATGCTTTGTATCTCGAAAGTGAGAAATATTTTGATAAGTAATATTGAACAAAAGATGTTCAAAATCATGTTCTGAACAATATGCAACCTTTCATTTTTCGTTAAACGTCCCCATTAGGGAGTTGAAGGGCTGGTCCCTTAATATTTCTTTTGCGAATAACTCGAAAACGAAAAAGAATCTCTGAATAGTTGTTGAACAAAAAGTGTTCATAATCCTAAGAGCTTTAAAATGTTATGAAGAAAAAAGGGCTGATCCCTAATATTAGGGGCCGTGAGGGGCCAAAATTCGATTTGAGAAGTCTTTATTGTTCAATGTCTTTTTACAGATTATGGAAAATGATTACTTTAGAATATAAAATTTCAATCTAAATCTGATCTCATCTCATCAAGAATCGAACGGAAGACCCACTCGTTGTTCACAACGAGATCGTATCTAGTTATTATTCTTTTTCTTCTTACAATTTTTGTGCAGAAGATTTCTCGGAGATGGCTCGATCGATTAACTTGAAATTTTCAGGAAAGGTGTGTCGTCAACTAAACCTGATCCGTTTTTCTCATTTTTTCGAAAATCACTTCCGGTCGGAAGTTATTGCCCTTTAATCAAAATTTAGAGGACCTCCTTGTCATCACCAGAACTCAAGAACGGCTAACGCTAGAACACTGAAATTTTTACCAAAGATAAAGGACATGTTGTCAAGATGCACAATGGTTTTCAAATTTTCCGGAAATGCCTAGTATGGAAGCTCGGTAGGGGTCAAAATCTAGGACACGTGTCATGACTGAATTTTTGAGACATTTTGCATCATATCTTTTAAAATATAATTATTTTGTTAAAACATACTGAGCAATATTTGTGCAAAATGACAAGATCTTTAATATGATATAGAGAAAAATGTGCTGACTCATCACATTAGGGGCCGAGAGGGGCCAAAAGTATTTATTCGATAACTCTTTAACAGTCAATATTTTGTTATTAATTATTGAGGCAAAAATGTTTATCTCAACAATCTACAACTATATATTACAATTTGAGTGTCGTATGGTGCATAATAAGGGGCCATAAGGGGCCAGAATGCTAAATCTTTGACGCTTTATATCTCAAAAGAGGGAAATATTTTGATAAGTAATATTGAACAAAAGATGTTCAAAATAATGTTCTGAACAATATGCAACCTTTAGTTTTTCGCTATACGTCCCCTTTAAGGAGTTGAAGGGTTGGCCCCTAAATATTTCTTTTGCAAATAACTCCAAAACGAAAGAGAATCTCTGAATAGTTGTTGAACAAAAAGTGTTCAAAATTCTGAGAGCTTCAAGATGAGATCAAAGAAAAGGGGCTTGGCACTCAGATTAAGGGCCGAGAGGGGCTAAAAGTCTTTAATCGATAACTCTTTAGCAGTCAATATTTTGTTATACATTACTAAAGCAAGAATGATTATCTCTACAATCTACAACTATATATTATGATTTTAATGTCGTTTGGTGCATAATAAGGGGCCATAAGGGGCCAGAATGCAAAATCTTTGACGCTTTATATCTTGAAAGTGGAAAATACTTTGATAAGTAATATTGAACAAAAGATGTTCAAAATAATGTTCTGAACAATATGCAACCTTTGTTTTTCGCTATACGTCCCCTTTAAGGAGTTGAAGGGTTGGCCCCTAAATATTTCTTTTGTAAATAACTTGAAAACGAAAAAGAATCTCTGAATAGTTGTTGAACAAAAAGTGTTCAAAATCCAAAGAGCTTTAAAATCAGATCAAGAAAAAGGAACTGGGAACTCAAATTAGGGGCCAAAAGGGGCCAAAAGTCTTTAATCGATAACTCTTTAGCAGTCAATATTTTGTTATACATTACTGAAGCAATAATGTTTATCTCAACAATCTAAAACTATCTATTATTTTTTTAATGTCGTATGGTGCATAATAAGGGGCCACAAGGGGCCAGAATGCTAAATCTTTGACGCTTTATATCTCAAAAGTGGGAACTATTTTGATAAGTAGTATTGAACAAAAGATGTTCAAAATAATGTTCTGAACAATATGAACCTTTCATTTTTCGCTAAATTTCCCCATTAAGGAGTTGAAGGGTTGGCCCCTAAATATTTCTTTTTCAAATAACCCGAAAACGAAAGAGAATCTCTGAATAGTTGGTGAACAGAAAGTGTTCAAAATCCTGAGAGCTTTAAGATGATATGAAGAAAAAAGGGCTGATCCCTAATATTAGGGGCCGTTAGGGGCCAAAAGCCGAATTTTTAAGTCTTTATGTTCAATGTCTGTTTACAGATTATGGAGGAAAAATCGTTCTTCTTCACAATCTTTATCATTATTTTAGAATGAAAATCTCAATCAAAATCTTATCTCATCTTATCAAGAATCGGACGGAAGACCCACTCGTTGCTCGCAACGAGATCGTATCTAGTTTATACTTATCTTCTCCATTTACAGTGTCCACTTTAATTTTAACACGATTCAAACTTTAAAATTCTTTCACATTTATAGCTTTGGATTTAATTTACTTCATTAATTAAACACATGCATTGTATAAGCAATGAATAATTATATATTTTGAAGAAATGTTGCCAGTTCTACCCTGTTCTCTGAACCAATCTTGCCAAGAGTCCATGTGATTTTAGATGGCATTAAAATAGATATGCCCGAACCTCTGAGTAATTCAGTGTAAATCAAATCACTGCATTTTTGGAACCTATGGAGATGCAAAAAAAGTAAACTTTAAGCTTTATATGTAAGGAGTAGATATGGGGAGTGGGGGATCGCGGCACAAAATGTGTCTCGGAACTAGTCTGGTTCCCATCCCGCCACTTCGTTTTGGGGTCCCAAAATGAAGTGGTGGGGGCGGAAACCAGACTGTCTCGGAACAGCATGCAAAGGCGTCGGAAAGGGGGGGGGTCAAAAAATGGTACATGTAAATGGTAGTGTTTGGGGAAAAAATGGTAACGAAAGAAGTTCGATACTACCTCCCCCCTCCCCTACTAAAAAGGATTTTCCTGTTTGGACAATGGGAAGATTTTCCCCTTTTTTGCCTATAGCGTCAGATATTAAGAAATCACATTTGATATGTAAATTGAGTATTTAAATTTACATCTCATTATTGAAATTTATGAAATTATGAGGAAAAAAAAAATTTTTCTGAGAGATAATAAATTTCTTTAAAAAATTTCATTCATAAAAATATTCCATGTTATTCGTGGGATTCGAACCCCCCAGCAATAAAATACCGATGTGTCAAACTGCTTTGAGACTAACGCGCTTACCACTATGCTACATGGCTGATGTGTTGTAGGGGCATTTAAATCATGTTAGTAGTATAAGGAGCCTAGCTAGGGCGGAAGTGACGTCATAACCGGAAGTGGGCTAACCGGAAGTGGACGGAAGTGGGCTAGCCGGAAGCGGAAGTGTCCGGAAGTGGTCTAACGGAAGTGGACTGTTTGATTCCTTCTACTAATGCTAAGCACTCTCTATCAGAGATAGACCAGTTTCTCTCGGCCTGTCTGAGTGCACGTCCGCCATAAGCTACTACTGTTTCTCGTCCTTTTGAATCTTTTTGTCCTAATATGTAAGAAATAGAAAATCCTGACGCATCTGTGTACAAAATGAAAGTTTTATTGAAATCAGGAAATGACAGTATTGGCGCTGTAGTAAGTATTTGCTTGAGTGTGTCAAAAGCCCTTTGACAATCTTCGTCCCATTGGAATTTTGCACCCTTGACTAGTAGTCTATTGAGAGGTGTCGCAATTTCTGAGAATCCTTTGACAAATTTGCGATAATAGTTCGCAAGTCCCAAAAATGCTCTAATGTCAGTTGTATTCTTTGGTTCAGGGAATGATTTGACAGCTTCAATTTTTGATTGATCTACAGAAATTCCGTCTTTTGAAATCACATGGCCTAAATATTTGACTTCTTTTACCGCAAAATCACATTTTGATGGTCTGAGGCGCAAGTTTGCTTCTCTGAGTTTTTGAAAGACTTGATCTAAATGAAATAAATGTTCTTCAAAATTCTTTGAGAATATAAGAATGTCGTCCATGTAAACCAAAGTATATTTCCAATTGATATCTCTAAGTACATCTGACATTACAGACATAAATGCGCTGGGACTATTTTGTAGACCAAAGGGGATGCGCTTGTACTGATACAACCCTTCATGACAAATGAATGCTGTTTTGTGTCTTGTTTTGGGATCTAGATTGAGTTGCCAATACCCAGAAAACATGTCTAGGGAGCTGAAAATCTGAGCATTGCTCTCACCTAGCGTATCTATGATGTCTTCCATTCGCGGAAGTGGAAAGTTGATTGGTTTCGTTACCGAGTTCAACTTCCGGTAATCGACTGCAAACCGGTAATCACCGTTTTTCTTGCGTACAAGAACTACTGGGCTGGCCCAATCGCTGACAGACGGTTCAATTATGTCATTGTCGAGCTGTTCTTTGACTTGGCGCGAAATCTCGGCTCTGGATTGCGGAGATGCGCGATACGGTCTTTGTCTGATCGGATCAGCGTTTCCGGTGTCTATTGTGTGTGGGTGTCGATCTGAATTACCCAATTCCGACAAATCTTTGGCAAAGACATCGCGATTTTGACCAAGATGGTTCGCGCATGCGCAAAACGGTGGTTGCTGTGCATTAAAATCGGAGAGGATTAATTTAAAATATAATCAACATTGAAACCAAATATTGTTTCTTTCATGGAAGTTATTCGATTAGTTTGCGAACTTTTTGATCACCCCTCGTAGATCAATATGCTTAGTCTAACTGAGGATGCTTTCGTGGTTTTTTCCCCAGTAACTATTATGACCTTTAAGGACCTTAAAATTTAACGATTTCTTTCTACACCATCCTTTTCCATTAGGTTCATGATTAGCAAAAATTGAATTTATTTTATCTTAGGATGATTTCATATGAATATGACTACTAGTAACTATAATTTTGCTGTTCTCCATAAGTTTGTAAAGAATTTTTCTGTGTATCCATTTTGTAAAATTCACTTATCATTGGCCCAACGCATTAAGAAATCTACACTACCTAAGGATGCTTTCATATGAATATACACAGTCATACTGTACTTTACCTTCGGTGTTCTAGAAATAAAAAAGTCCAGCATGTATATAAATATTCCTATGTAAAATTTTGATCGTTATTTTTGGCCCTACCCTAATCCAAATAGTCACTATTTGAACGTTTGTTTGTTTTTCTTACCAAACTTGAATAACATTCGCCCAAAAATTCTTTTGGAAGTTTAATATAAAGCTCAATGGCTCTTGGATAGAAGTGAAAAAAATGTGTCAATTTTAAAGACGACACACAACATACAGACACCAAACATCCATCTACATGTTTGTGAAAAAAAAAAAACTTAGAAACAATATACATCGGAGACAGAACATCAAAGGTGGGATAAGATGCCATGAAATAGTAAACATCCCCTATCAACCGGTCACACCTGCGATGCCCTCAATGTCATAATATACCATACGTAGCAAGACAAATCAATCATTACAATGTTGACTGAGAACAAAATGATGAGAAACAACGTATTAATGTATATCAGAGTCAGCACTTACATATACATTTAAAACCATTATTTTCTTACTCCCTCCAGGTTCAGTTTACAGTGATGACGACTGTGACGATGATGACGACGATTGTTCAAAGTAAGTTATGGATTTTTTTTCATTTGGATTACCAGCCATGATACTGTTGATTATTATACTTCTGTTTAATTATTTCCTATAAAAATACCAGAAGGTAAAATAACTATTTTTATAGTTTACGCATAGCAAAGCTATACCCCGGGGTATTGTTTTTGCTATCCATCCTCGGAAAATGTTCAGCCACCTTTTTAACAGAACTGTTAAATGCAGGTTTATGTCATTAGATGATGCATGTATTGTATGTACTGTATCATTTGATTTAACTGTTACTACGTATAAACCCCCCTCATACATTTACGTGTGTATTTCTATCTTTATTCTAGAGGCAGTGGAGTGGTAGTACTTGCGATCATTTTTTGCTTTATAGCAGGCATTCTCATCATCCTGATCATTGTAACCGTCGTTTGTGTCAAATTCTGTAAGACAAAGAAGCATGGCGCCGTGATAAGTCCTGGGGGCGGAAATACAAGTAAGTGTTTAAATTTGTTACATGGAGTAGAATTCAATTCTTTTTTATTTGGACACGATAAAATAACATATATACTCAATCACGTTCAATCAATCAAAAAATATGCTTTTAGAAAAGACATACAAAGAAGAAAAAGGAATGTGTCAAACATATAATTATTAATACTTATAAGAAAAGTTGAAGTTAATTAATATATTAAAAATGTATGGAATGAAATTCTTCCATTTAGTTAACTAATTGTGACTAAATGTTTACTGAAAAGCGACTGAATACCTAATGAAAGGTGACTAAAGTTAACTGAAAAGTAACAGAAGCTCTCCTGATTGGTGATTGGATAGTAGATCACTGCAAATTAGCCACCATACTAGACCCATAAGTGACCAATCAGTTTGATAAATGACCGAGTTTCGAATTGTAATGGGTAAAATATAAATACTACTTTGATGTCAATATAAGAAAAAAAACATTTCTATCTTATTTGTCTCGATTTCAGATCACGTGTCTCAAGGATACACACGCCCACCTGATGTCTACACCGTTGGATACACATATTCCTCTCCTACCGCCCCTCCTTATTCAGAAGTGACCTCTCAAACGTTCATCAGCCCATCCAATGGTGGTTTCCACTCCACCACAGAAAATGTACCACCACCGCCATCTTATGAAGAGTTTTTATCTAATAATACGCCACCATCAAAGTACTAGTATCTTCTGTTACATGAGAACTTGTCTTCGCTGCTGTGCAGCATCGTTTGTAAAGGAAAACAACAGATTATGGGCGTATCTATCGTTTTCCTTTGAATCTCTCAGTCACTGTGCCTTTTAATCGTTTGTTAGAATCTAAATTATATTTTTGTTATGGATATATAAAAGATGCTTTTACCTTACGGATTTTTTTTATCAGGATGAAAGCTCTTAATATTCAGAATTATTTCTAAAAAAATGTTCACTTGAGAAACATGAGAAAGAAAACTCTGTATAGTTTCCATCAAGGTTATTTTGCAGAAAAGGCATTCAATTTATTGTTTATTCATATTCTATATTTTTCAAATTTAAATTCATATTGGGTTGCCAATAAGACTTTTATCGAATTGAAGAGATATTAATTGTATATCAGTTATATAATGAAAATCCAAGAAAGAGAAGTTTATTTAAGAATGTGTACACTTCGTACTTTTGTAAACTATTAAACGATTTTTTTTGTGATTTCAGGAATTTATTATAAAATACACATCAAACCTAATAGAAAATCCAATTTGTTGTTAATAAGGCAATTATTGTCATTTAAGCTTTCGTATCGGTGTTTGGACCGAAAGGAACAGAGTCAGATTGCAAAAGAATGAAACAACGTTGGATCAAATTAGTTCACTAGCCTGCTTCAGAACTTGCTCTTGAGAATCCAGTAAAGACATAAGCGCATATGCAGGTGACAGTAGAATATTACTACATAATAATAAATAAGAAGGAAACCAGAAGGTTGAATGGTGGATGTCTTTTAGTATGCCTTACAGTTTAGGTATATAGTGATATAAGTATATAGTCAGTAAAACGTTCAAATATGAAGAAGATGTGGCAGACCCAGTTGTGACTTTTACTTTTACGTTCACTGTGTAGACAACTATCAAGGAATCGCTGTCTAGTTTGTTGATTATGACAAGGCATTAACGAGAAAAGGAAGTCTGGGATAATGTCCAAAAGTTGTTACATGTATGGAGAATTCTACCACGATTATTGCCGAGATAAAAGAAATCCGCGGACATTATTCTGCAATAAATCACAAACGTCATAAAAATTATCAGATCAGAAACACGTATCAAACCTGTGCAGTTGAAATGTACATTTGACTTAAGATTGAAATACATACTAAGACCACATAGATGTGTCGTCTTTTGCAACTTAAATGCTGTATATTGCAAAAAGTATAGCTAACGAATGTAGGCTTCTAAAGCTAAGAGGGCCGTTTCACGGACCTCCTTACCCCATATTTAAACTCCGTGATTTTAGTGATAAAGTGGTGGAAAAGGAAACTTATTTTGTTATTGTATATTCCAAATTAAAGATTAATCTATATAAGCTACGAACATATTTATATTTAATAAAAGGCTAATTTTAATGAGGAGAAAGCACAAATCGTCTGCATTCTATTCACAGGTAAACAAACAAATTTACACTCTCGTGGTAAATGGAACAGCATTATTGTATGAACTAATTCGTTTCTCTATATAGATTTTACTACTACATAGTAGAATAGAAAGAAAATTCTTTTTGTCGTGAATGATGCAGATTAACCTCCTCGGTATCGAAATGTTGTTTGAAATATAAAAGCCTCGGATAACACCTCGGCTTTTATCTTTCAAACAGCATTTCTCGACCTCTGAGGTTATTCTGCAACATTCACGAAAACGCGGACTTTATTTCTTAAATAATCCACGTTTACACCTGTTGCATACGTTCCTGGCATACCCAGAAACATAGACATTGATTCCTTAAATTTACGTGTGAAATTATAATGACTGTAAATATTAGTGAAAAATGTTTTCTAATCGATAAAAAACCACGAGGTATTTCTTCTTATTTAATTTCGAAAGTATAAGTATACTGACGTTAGAAACAAACATAACAACGAAAGATTGAACTGTTTATCACTGACTTCACCTTTCACTCTGCATTTTTTAAAATTCTGTTGTTATTAACTAGAAATAAACTTAACTAAGACATAAGATGATATTAAAGAAAAAACAGCTTAAAGATATTTTACTTGATAAAATGTCATCGATATATCTGAATGTCGAGTTGAGGTCACAAGAAGTTTTTCCTTCATGAAAATGAAACATTAGAAATAATGAACAGTAATCAAGATCAAAAGTCCATAAAACAATACGAAATAGGAGCAGAGCAAACATGGACCTCCAAAACATCTGAGGTTGGATTAGGTGCCACGGAGGAGTGAGCATCTCCTCCTGACCGGTCACACCCGCCGTGTGCTCCTTGCCATAATCTGGAAATAACGAAAAAATCCGTCGTCATTTCAGTGTATAAATGATGGACTAACAATTACTATGAAAACTGTCAGTCAGCATTTGACTCAATGATAAATTGTATTTGCTGACAAGGTCATTATATTGACCATAGAACTTACACAATGATGACTTTAAACGATACTGCTGATATTCTTGTTTCATCAACTTGTTTGTCAATAAATTACCTTGTTTTAAAACTGTTCATACATACAGACCATTCTCTTGCGTATCGAATCAACTGAGATATATAAACTTTGTATGCAGGTTATGAAGTTATATTGCTGCATAAGTAAGGGAAATTGATGATTTTAAGTTAAAGTCATCTCATTTATCATAGAGCTTGGCTGTAAGATTATCATTAACATCTTTTCAAGTAAAATATCCAAATAAAAAACAGATGTGTCACATTATGTAGTATCTTTTATCTCAAGCTCAACAGGATATATCGTATCGACATATAATTAAGAATGGTGGTAACCATTGTTAATGGACAATGCGTTTTTGATATTTCTATATGTCGAGTTGAAGGCCAAAGCAAGTGTTTTCTTCTTTTCACGTATAAGATTTTGGACAAATTTTATTTCATGTAGAAGTCTTAACGTTTCTGTAATATATGTGCATCATTTTGAGACGGACTTGCAAAGCGTAAGTAAGGCAGTTTTATTTAATTTGAAATTCAATGAAATCTTACGTCTAACTCTTTAATGTTTTCTCTGTTTAAGGAAATGAATTTTTCACTTATGAGAATAACAAGTGGAGTATTAGGAAATTTCTCAAGTGTACATGTATATATTATATGCATAAGGATAGACATGGTGTGTCGAAAATATATGAAAATACTAGTTCTGATTCATGGTCAATGTTTTCCGGTACTTGAACATATTGCTATATTTTTAAAAAAGAAACAAACCATTACAAATCTGTTTAAGTCAGGACAAGGAAAAACTATTTTATTTTATCGGTGGAAATTTTATCGAGTTGTTCGAATAGATTGAATTGATGCTTGTAGACAAAGAATTTTAAATGATGCTTTCAGTGTCTAAGCTCTTCATTCTATGGATTAACTGCTGTGCTACTTTACTTTTTGTAAATTTGATAAAAGGTATGTCTTTTTTGTTAAGTTTAAATAATAAACAAATAATATATAGTCTAAAAAAACTTAGCACTAAATACTGTGAATACAGATAGATCAAATTATTTTTATAGGATAAAATTAAAATTATATTATTCTATGTTGAGCCAATACATTTGAAAAATTGTATTTTTGGATTGTTTTTAAGTTGAGTCTCTGAGATGTGAAGCACAACAGTCTTCTACAAATGGTTCATTTGTTGCAAATAACGCTTGTGATGACGACATAGAGACATATTCTCTAACCAGGGACGACACAAACCAGACATGGTCAATGGTACTTGATGGGGCTCGTCAAATCTTTTGGATTTTCCTCAGCATTAGTTGTGGTAATTTGATTCGTAAAATATCAAGAGGATTCAAGAATTCTACATAGTAACTGCTTCAACCCCGTTTGCAGGTTTGAAAATAAACAGCTTTTAAATCAATATTTTCCCATGCAAAAAATTTACCCTGTGTTTTTCTTTTCTTAAAGGAAGTTATGATATCCATGTACAATTAAACACATCAAATAGTCGAACTTGTAATCGTATCGAGAGAATGTGCAATGAAACCAGTCGGACTGAAATTGTAACTTGCAACTCCTCTGAAGACATGCTTGGAAACAAAATCATCATAAAGAAATTAGATTATGGTGTTCTGCAAATTAACGAAGTCAAATCAATAGGTAAATTATTCGGATTTTAAAAAAAAAATTATTACTTGGAAAAATGCTTCCTTTCAGGAGTGAGTTATCAGGAGTTTGATTTTCATCATTTTCACCATGGAAGGGTGTATAACTGAGAAATTAAAGCTACATGTATATATTTTTTTCTATCCTTCCTTTTTCATACATAACTACATGTTTTTATACCCTATTTTTTATCTCCCGACCAGATTTTTCCACCTTACAAAAAGTTGCAGTAAAAACCCAGTCTGTTGGTCTCAATTGGAAGGATGCTTTTGATGGCAATCTAGATTCCTACATTGTAACAAAGGAAAAATATAAGGCAGAATGGTACATGGTTATGGAAAAAACGTATGGTATAAAATGGATACTTATTTCTTTGAGAGGAGGTACTGCATTAAATTAGTTCATTTACATTGACATTTCAGAAATATTAACAGAATTCCTTGACATTATTTCATGATTAACTTTGATTCTATATTCAATTAGGGAATTACGAGTTGCACATAACGGTTGAAAATCAGACCCTTTCCGATGAATTGACTCTTTGCCGAGTGTTTAATTTACGAAACCCATCTAAAACATATCAGTATATCGTAGAATGTGAAAGTCAAATGATAGGAAACTCAATCATAATAAAAAGGACAGATGATGGACCAATTAGACTGTTTGAAGTACATCCAATAGGTAATTATTATTAAATGTATCAGTAACAAATTACACACTTTTTAACCTTCGATCAGTTACCAAATTTTGTTACTAGAAGTATGATTGAAACTATTTGATTCAAATATTAACATTATAGTTATATCATAAAATATGACCAGCCATGGATTTTCAAACTGATATAAAATAAAGCAAGTCCTTAAGAATGATTGTCTCCAGCTCTCGCTAGAAGTGGAGGAAGGCGGGTATTAATTTCGGTCTGTCTGTGCCTCTCTCTGGCTGACCGTCTGTATTTATGTCTGTCTATAACAATTATCTTTTATTTCCTCGCGTTTTGTAATAAAATTTTACTTAACAACTACCTTTGGCTCAAAGAAAACCCTTATCCATTCTGAGGTCAAACAGTCAAAGGTCAAGGTCGTAAATCAATATTGTCTCTCTATTTTAGTGTAAAACTTTCATTTCCATGCGATATGTCAGACAGTTTTTGAGCTTTTTCAATGAATTTTTATACAGCATAACTCCTTATGGCCCCGCTCTTCCCTTTCAAAATGGCCCCTACTCATAATTTTGATCCGCGTATTCCTTGAATTTTTTGTTTTGTATATTCCATGCTGCTAATTTTGATGAAATTTATTTTAGTATGCCCCGCTTATCATTATGGAATAAATTGTGCTAAATGCAGAAAGGCGTGTGTTTCCTGTCATCCTGTATCAGGTGTATGCAATCATTGCTTTGGATTTTACTTTGGTGACCTTTGTCAGTATCAATGTCCGACAACGTGCCTAAAAACATGTGACAAAGTGACAGGAAGTTGTGACAGCTGTATTGATGGACATCATGGAAAATACTGTGAACTTCAAATGATTACAGATTGTAAGTTGATCTTTTTGGCCTTTTGTACGTATATTATTCCTACATTTCTCATTTTCGCACGTAGTAATTATAATTTCAAATAGGAACAGAACTATCAGTGGATTACCTCAGAATCAAACAGGTGCATTCTAAAAATAAAGAGGAATCAATATAGTTTTGCTTTAACTACAGAATTTAATATCAACTGTTTTTACCTAGAAAAAAAATCTAACAGGAGATAAGTTATTTACAAGCATCATAGATTGATATCAACAATCTTGCAAATTTTATGTTGGATCATCTTATTTGCAAAAACAATCTGTCATTACGTCGAATATTGACTGAAAGTTTCATACAAAGAGATTTACCTGTTATTCACACTACATCGTCTAGATTTTTTAGTTTGTCCCATCAGGAAAAGCAGTATATTGTTGCATGACATCTGATCCCATTTCTGATGTATTTAGATATATCCGCGTTTGCTTCAATTTCTTCCCATTTTTATTGTTTGTATAGTATTTTGAGAATGATAACTATACAGTTAAAGTTTATCATTGAGCGAGTTAGCAAGATTCCAATGCCCAAAGACCAGGACTTTTTCCCGAGGTGCAGCGCGCCGCGGGAAGAAGCCCTGGTAAAGGGGAATTCGAATGTTGCTAATTCTCTCAATGATATACTATAACTGTTTATTATACCGATACAAATTGAGAATAAACAGTCGCAAATACCAAGTAAGAAGACAGTTATTATCCCCTAATTCTAATGCAGTCAGTGCATTTTGTTTGTTGTTTACGTCTTATCTTGTTGCGTTTTGTTATATACAGTTATGGAATGGGTACGAGGGAAATAGCAAATTTATGGTTCCTCGTGGTAGGAAATATTTTTTTGCTTAGGGTAACTATATTTTTGTTATTTCCCGATTTCCCATTCCATAATTGTTTTATTATACCGAAACTATCATTGGCTATTTAATTTTTTTTTTACCAGGTATTCTGACATTTAAAAAAAAACACTGTAGAGGCATAGTTACAAATCCATGCGGTTTAACAGATTGTATGATAAGTAATGCATCGTGTCTTAAAACAATTAAGTTTTTTTTTTAAATTAAAGTATTTTCACTGACATTTCGAAGAATTATCGTTGTCTTCATTTAGCTAGAATTCAAGTATGATTTTGACATCGCATGTCGAAATGGTTTGACGTCATAGTTACATTGCTAATAACAGGATGTCACAGACGCGAGATTCCTTGATCGCTCCGCCCACTGAACTCTTCGATTGGTTGAAATTACTAATAAATATTTATAAGGGAGTAGTCCAAGGGAGTAGCTCTGGTTTTCCAGGGAGTAGTCTTCAGATGAGGACAATAGTCTCTTCTCGATTATTAAAACATGATTGTGACGTAAACCTTTTGTTTGTGTTGTCCATTCTATAGCTTAGTGTTGAGCTAACTCCCCTAACAATCCATTAAGTCACCTGTTAGTGTCCATTCTTTTTGGAAAAATGTCTATTCTTTTTAAGAATGGACAGTTTTTTTTTCATTAAGAATGGACAGTAAAAAACAAACAGAATTGACAGTTAAAACAAATAGAATGGAGAGTTACAGGTAAACCTTGGCATGTGCACAAGAGGGAAATAAAAACAAATTAATACATTAAATACGATTAAATGCACATGTGAATAACAAAAAGAACTTTGAGATATAAGTTTATTCAGAACACAGTGTCTGCATCGGATCTGTTCAATTTCACACATTAAAATCCATGAGTAATGCACATTATTTCAATTCACAAAACTTGAATTAAAATGAAACAATTTTTTATTTGATTAAGATTTTGGAAGCATCATTCCCTCGAGAAGAATCCATTTTAAACTTGAAGTAGGCTTATATTAAATCCATCACCAGAAAACAGTTTGCACAATGAAAACTACACTGCTGCAGTGAATATTTCGGTAGCAAATAATTAAAATTGAAACATTTCCAGATTTGATTTGATATACATTTTCAGGTCGAAGTTTGGAACATGGCTATCCAATACTCGGAACACAATTTGCATTTCACCATTACACTGCTGCAATTAATATATCCTCAAAAACGGAATTCCAATTAAAAAAAAATTCCGGTGTGAATTCGAAAAATCTGTATTTGTCGTTAAAGTTTTGAGGGGATCAAAGTTTAGATAATATTTTCTTTCACGCTCACTATTCTCTATTTCCAGGTCAAAGTATCACTGGTTGTGTGCATCTTTAGTATAGGTTTCAATTCGATTTCTAGTCTGTCATATATTTTCTCCATCGGAGGGAAACATGTTTGCCCTAACAACGCAAAATATAAACTGATTTTGAGGAGTTGCATTCTTATATTAAAACTAGCATCCCCTGAAATCCACCTGTAATTGTCCATTCTTTAGACAAAGACCTTTTGTTATTTGCATATGGAAACACAATGGCTATTCAACAAATTGCTGTGCACCCCAAGCTTACCTGTAACTGTCCTTTCTGTAAAAAATGAATTTTTAGAATGTGTGCTACCTGTTTTGCACATTTTTTGGTTAAATTTTCAGAACAAAGAGAATAATGTTTTTAGTAGGAGAAAGGCCTCAAACTGTCCATTCTGTGAAAGAAAGAACTAATCTCGGGCCTACGGCCCTCGATTAGTTCTTTCTCTCACAGAATGGACAGTTTCGGCCTTTCTCCTTTATATAGTATACAGTTATAGAATGGTTAAGAGGGAAATATTAGATTTATGGTTCCCCGAGGGAGGAAACTATTTCGCAAGTCGGCGAAGCCGCCGAGGGAGGAAATAGTTTTCTGCCTAGGGGAACCATAAATTTGCTATTTCCCGAATTCCTATTCCATAACTATTTTATTATACCGAAACAATCATTGGCGATTTAATTTTTTACCAGGTATTCCGACATTTAAAAAAAAAACTGTAAAGGCATAATTACAAATCCATGCGGTTTAACAGATTGTATGATAAGTAATGCTTCGTGTCCTAAAATAATTAAATCATTTTAAAAAAGTATTTTCACTGACATTTCGAACAATTGTCGTTGTCTTCATTTTGCTAGAATTCAAGTATGATTTTGACATCGCATGTCGAAATGTTTTTTATGTCAAAGTTACCTTGCTTATAACATGACGTCACAGACGCGAGATTCCTTGATCGCCCCGCCCACTGAACTCTTTGATTGTTTAAATATATCACCGCGCGTTAGAATACACAGTAGGAACTTTATACTTGTATATGCCTTTTCAATACTCATAGAACACCAAAATGTACATTGTTTTGACAAATTAAAAAAAAAAAATTAACCTTGTTAAATCAATGTAGAAATTCAACAAATGTGCTTTAAAAATTAGTTTGTCGCTTTTTTTCCCAATGTTAGTTTGTGTTATTTAACTTTGCAACGTTACAAACAGCTCTTACGTCTATAAAACACACCGTTTTGAAGGACGCTAAATTCACATGAAAGATTACTGAAATAACCAATTATAAAGAGATGGAATTAGAAGGAGTAAATGTCTTCGGTCTTATAACATACCTGGCTAACGCGCAGTATTCAATTTGTCGGCACGGCCAGGTGTTTTATAGGACCGAGGACATCCAAAAATATGAATTCCATGCTTAAGTGAATTAAGTGAATTAAGCCTTACTTATTTCAACTGATAATTACATTGTACTAATATAAGATGTCCATTTGTTTGTGTAGACAAGAAAACTGAAGCTTATTTCGAGCAGACCAAGTCTAGTACTGTTGTGATAGAAGAACTAAAAGGTACTGACATTTATTTAATATAACTTGTCGACCCCTTTTGTCAATTTTCTTGTGTTTGACATACATTTTCGAGTCAACGATGCTATAAAGAGAGAAATACTAATTAATGATATTTACCGGGGTACAGAGTGTAACGGACCTGAGCTGCTTGGATCTCACGCACAAGTACTCCTAGATGCCTACACGGGAATAACCCATGTAGTACTGTGATTATTAACGAGAATAACCCGCAAATATAGATCTCCTATAATAACACAAGAATAACCTGTGTTTGGACTCGTAAATAAAACTATGGGGGAGTTAAATGATAAGCCTTATTTAAAGTTTACAGATTTATTCAATAAATAAAAGTCACAATATGTATTAATTAATACACAATTACAATAAATTTCACTGGAAGTCGGGAATCACCCAAATTCACAGTGAAGTGCTATAATACTAACACAACCTTCGTATTACGTTAATACGATAAAAGGGGGGGGGCGCACTAAACGAGAATGACCCGATTAGTGTATTTTAAATCCTAGAAATACCTTAGAATAACCAAAGTATTTCTCCCTTAACAAAATCTACAATCTATCAAATTATTTAAAGCAATGAAATTATCTCTATAATTTCTTTATCAAATCCTAGCCTTAAATCCTGCTTAAATATTTCTATTAACGCAACTGAATTATCACTTTAAATTGAATGAATTCCTAAGATCTATCAAAGATAATCAATTATTTACACGGAAAGACTTCAAGACTCACTTTCAGTCAAACCGTAACAAAACTGTTAACTCGTTTAATATCGAGATTAACCCAATATAAACGCCCTACGATAAATACTAGTAATTAATAGTGAAACGAGATTAACCCGTATTCACTATAAGAAAAATTGATGAATTAATGCAAAAATTACTAAATTCCTATAGAAAAATGCTAATAATCAAATAAACAACCGCTAACCTCAAAATCTAAAATCCGAGTCCACCGGCAAATCTCTATCCCCTGATTTTATAGCTCTGGAGAGTCCCCCCGGAAACCCACGCGCTTCCCTAGGGACGACCGGCAGATCTCCGAACCACCGGCAGTCACCGGCAGTTACCGGCAATAAACATTGTCAACAAATGTTTAACAAAAACAATAAATAATGAACATACAAATTATGACAATCATAATATAAGAGATTTATACAATATGACAATATTCCCCAAGTATTAGATTTCGTAGAAAATGCTTAGTACACAGAAATTACAATTCAAATCGGGCGTGATATTCCACAAAACAATCATCATAATGGCGGTTTCTATAAATAAAGTTACAGAGTTAGAACCGATATTTACAACAAATCCAGCGTATTACAGCACAGATATTAGTCCAGGATGATAATACAATAACAATAGGATCATGCCCTTCTAGATATGTAAGTACAATAATTCATAATAAGAATTTATGCCGTTTATGAGACGTACAAACAATGGGGGAAAGTATCGAAACACTACACATGTGTACAACTTTCATAAAAACGTGAAAAGAGTTGTACAAGCAATAACGTTAATGCGATGAACAATAAACTTCTCTGTCACATATGGACATCATAAAACATCATTTATCTAGAGATAATTTCACTTTATCATTCATACAAAAATAACAATTCACAAGATTAACAATGTTATATGTACAACTGTCACAACCGTGACATTTTCCCCCTCTTAAAAATTTGGTGTCCTCACCAAAATCTTACGATAAGAAATAATATTTAGATAACATTCACAACACATTCCTGATTTTCCATTAAGTCATGGATCAAAAATTTTAAAACTGTATAACATACTTGATAAAGACAACCTCCCCAATACCCCAGTCCTAACATTATTTCCCTTATACAGCATTTACTTTAAATGTACAAAAGTAAAACAATCTTACAATTATCTACACTCTAACTATACTTACACAGACATTACATTCTAATTAACCTTTTTTACACTCGACTTTACCGTTGGTCTCCTCGCTGCAGCTGGTCTGGAATAGGAGTTGATCGGATCCCTTCTTCTCCTCTCTTCTCTCCGCTGAATTCTCGCACTCTCTGCCATTTCCTCTAGGATCATGGTGTTTTTCCTTATTCCTGTGTTGAGCATTGTAAGTAGTTGTCCGTTCTCTTTTGACGACTTAAGGAGATCTTTAAGAACATTTAGAGTCTCTTTCATTATTTCCATTTTTTCCTCCTCTCTGCTCTCTGTCGCAAATTGATCCGGCTCATCCTGCCGCAAAATTTCATCCAAGATGTTAAAATCTTGACACGGCAATTCCAACTCCGGCAGTATTGGTCTGGGCACAATAGGCTGCTTCTCTTTCAGAGGCTCCGGCATCATAGTAAGGATATCTGGAACCACCGCGTCCTTACTGGCTTCCTCTTCCTTACTGACTTCTGTCCTCGCCCTTTCTTTCCATATCTTTTGACTCTCCTCCCACGTCAATTTCTTTACGTGTTCTTCCTTCAGTTGAAGGGGGTGTTCATTTTTGTGAAGGTACTTGGTTATTTCCTCCGGCTTCTTTCCTTGTTGTACCAAGTTTTCTTCAGCCAACTTGTGTGGTCGGTAGCCTTTTGCATGTCTGAGTACTTCCCTTTCTGTCTTTCCCATAAAATGGCACAAACTACAATAGTATGGCACGGCGTCCAAAGCGGCATGGTATTTATAGTAGTGAGCCTCCACATATCTTTTCTCTCCCTCATACTTAAAACAGCCCTGGCACTGGTAAGCATACCCTCTCTTATCTAACTTGTCCCTATTTTCACTATCCATAATTTCTTCTAATGTCTGAAATAAGTATAATAAATTTATAATTTATATTCCTAGTTTTGACTATTCTAAGGTATTTATCTATTAAGATATATTGCCAAATAGTGAGGACTGGATGGGTCACGAAGGTTGTGTTTTACATCTAATACAGTTTTTCTATACATGGTTTTAACTTGTCGTGATGCACGATCTTATATTGTCTTTTGCCCTCTTCACTCTTCATCCTAATTTGGTAGGTTAAGTCCGAAAGTTTCTTCGTGATGACATAAGGTCCATTGAATGTGCTGGCTAGTTTTCCGTCCCCTATCCGCTCCTGTAGGTACCACACTTTGTCTCCAGCCTTATACATCAATGGGTGGACGTGTAAGTCATAGTTTTCCTGTTGTTTAACACTAGATTTCTTAAATTTTGTACGAGCAATGTCATGTGCTTTTTCTAATTTTTCTTTTAAGTTTAGAATGTACTCTCCATGACTCTGAGCAGGATTGGTGGAGCATCCCTCAAGCATCATATCAATGGGCATCCTTGGTTCACGGCCTAGCATCAGAAAATTGGGTGTCATCCCCGTGGTTTCATGTCTGCTTGACCTGTAAGCTGAAGTTATGTAACTAAGATGCTTGTCCCAATCTGTTTCCTCGTCTTTAATATAACATTTGATCATAGCTATGAGGGTTCTGTTGAAGCGCTCGGTTTTTCCATTGCCTTGAGGATGTCTTGGACTGGTACGGGTCTTTTTAATTTTAAACATTTGACACATTTCCTGGAATAATTGACTTTCAAAGTTGGTCCCTTGGTCGGAGTGAAAGGTCGCTGGACAGCCTAGTCGACTCAGAACTTCATTGAATAGAATTTGTATTACAGTTACTGCTGTTTGATCTGGGATGCCCATCGCCTCTGACCAGTTAGTAAAGTGATCTGTCACGGTAAGGATGTATCTATTTTTCCGAGGTGTCATAGGTAGAGGTCCTATAATATCAATGGAGAGTCTGTCCATTGGCGCTCCTACAAGCATGGAACCAAGTTTTCCTTTTGGGTTCACATTTAACTTTTTGGTCTTTTGACATTCCTGACAACTGGATACATGTATATTTATGTCTTCCTTCAAACCATACCAATAGAAATTTCTTTGGACTTTGTCTTGAGTTTTCCTGCGACCAAAGTGTCCTCCCAATGGTGCATCGTGTGCTTGCTTTAGTATCTCCTTCCGGTAAGATTTAGGGGTCAAAATTTGAAAATACTGTTGGTTAGCCTCATTCTTATAAGCTTGTTTCACTAGCACTCCATTGGATAGCTTCAGTAGATGAAAAATGTGCCAGTAATGTCTGACAGCTGGAGACATAATTCCTATGGTCTTGATGTCTGGTCTTTGTTCCTTTTCTACCCACTCATAGACAGTCGTCAACTCTGGATCCTTTAATTGTTCTCTCTTAATATTTTCGGTGGTGTAGGCTGGCTTCCATTCTGTATCTTTTAGAAGTGTTTCTTGTGACTTCACGCTGGCTCTGGTCCGGACAGCTCTTGTAGAAGAACCAGTATTATCAGTTATCGTCATTCCAGCCATTCTTTGTATACACTTCTTGCATGGCCCACACTTTAGATTCTCCAGGTTGTCTGCGTCTTCAGACTGACAGTTTGAGGGGTTTATGCATCTGCTCAGAGCGTCAGCATTTCCATGCTTCTGGCCAGGACGATGCTGTATCTCGAAATTGTAGGCTGATAATATTTCAAGCCATCTCGCTGTGCGGTCCTTTGGCTCCTTTAATTTAAATAGCCAAACCAATGCCTGGTGGTCTGTCCTCACTAGAAATTTGCGCCCTAATAAATATTGTTTGTAATACTCAACAAAGTGACGAACTGCCAATAATTCCTTGTCGGTGATGCAATAATTCCTTTCTGACTTTGTAAGGGTTCGGCTACCATAACTTATGACTCTCTCCCTACCTTCTTGAATCTGGCTAAGCACAGCTCCTATGGCCTCTCCACTGGCATCAGTGTCTAATATAAATTCCTCGTTATCTCTCGGATAAGCCATAATCTCTGGACCAGCTAAAATTTGTTTAAGAGTTGTGAAAGCCTTTTCGCATTCAGGATCCCAAATAAAGTCTGTATCTTTCTTCGTGAGTTTTACTAATGGACTTGCTATTGTAGAAAAATCCTTGATAAACCGCCTGTAGTAGCTAGCCATTCCAAGGAACTGTCTTATTCCAGTGACATTTTCAGGACGAGGCCATTGAAGAATCTTGGCGACGTTATCTGCACTTGGTAAAACTCCATCCTTAGACACCACATGACGTAAGAAGTTTACGCTTTCTTGTAGTAAGTGACATTTTCCAGGCTTTAGTTTTAATCCTGATTTCTTTATCTTTTCAAGGACTTCATTCACTCTGTTGAGATGTTGGTCGAGAGTACTCCCATACACCACAATGTCATCCAAGTAAATGATGCAGGTTTTCCAGTTGAGTCCTTGTAATACTAGTTCCATTAAACGCTGAAAGGTTGCACTTGCGGTACTTAGTCCCATAGGCATAGTTCGGAATTCATACAGCCCGTACTTAGTTATAAATGCTGTTTTAGGTATGTCTTCTTTTCTGACTGGAACTTGATGATAACCAGAAGTGATGTCAAAAGTGGAAAAGTAGACTGAGCCTCTCACTGCGTTGAGACAGTCTTGAACTCTCGGTAATGGAAATGCGTCTGCTGTTGTGACGGCATTTAGTCTCCGATAGTCTATACAAGGTCTCAGTTTACCATTCTTCTTCTTCACGAGCACAATAGGACTGGCCCAGGGTGATGTTGACTTTTGAATAATACCCTGACTTTGCATTGTGTCTATTACTTTCTTTTCTTCACTTTCAAATGCTAACGGAACTTTGCGTGGTGGTTGTCTTAGAGGTCTACTGTCTCCAGTATTTATGGTGTGTTCTACCAAGTTTGTTCTTCCCAAGTCTTCGTCATCTCTGGAGAATACGTCTGAGTGGTGCGCTAGCATCTCTGCTACAGCGACCTTGACATCATGTGTTTTGCCTTCCACTGCTTTCTTATATAAGTCTAGTAGATGTACGGGGACTGCTGGTAATTTTGCGTCCGTGCTCAGTTCCCTGAGTTTTCTTGAATCCATACTCGTCTCACTATTGATTTCTGGGTCGAACCCTAATTTAATTTTCCTTATACTGCCCAAGTTGTTAACTTCTGTTGTTTCTTCTGGAACAAGGTCTTCTAGATCGCCTTCATCACATAACTCCGCTTGGCCTAATGCATCATCTTGGTGGAGATACAACTCATGATCTGAAGAATTGAGGACTCTCAGAGGTACAGAAACTTTATTTCTACTGTCGACTAAAGTCGATGCCACAGCTACCGCGTTCTTATTCGTACAAGATGGGTTAGGCTCTATAATGTATACCTGGCGTTCAAGGTCAAATTCTTCTTCTGGTCTAGAGATCATGACTTGTATTATCCTTTCACTCTTTGCGGGTATTTGGTAGTCATCCATTAATAAAACCTTTCTGATATGAGCCCTCTGACTCACTTTTGTGCATGGTATATCACACCCATTCATCGAAATGAAACTGTCATTCAGATTGATTACTGCAGGCCCAAATTGACTGTCCAACAAGATGTCCATTCCTAAGAGGCATTCATCTTCAATTCCTGCGACAATTATCTCCCTTTGGAATGCTAAATTTCCTACTCGTATTGCAAACTCAGCACTCCCTAAAACTTTAAGCGGATCTCCATTAACTGCTACAAGGCTCGAGACTTCCTTAAGCTCTGGTCTTTGGTTACTGGGGAGTCTCAAAAATACTTTATCAGACAATATAGTTCTCGCAGCCCCTGTGTCTGCTGTGAACTCTACTTTTGTCCCCTGAATAGTTCCCTGAACGTAAATTCCATCTGCCTTGAGGAGCTGTCTCCTAATGTACTCCCTCTGAGCATTCAGTTCCTCTTCCCTTGAAACGTCCTGGACGTAAGGCTGGAATTTCTCCTGGTTTTCAATTTTCTCCCCCGACCCATCTAAATTTCCACTTAAAATCGGTTTGATTAAAATTTTACAGTCGTTTTGGCCTTTATTACTTTGGGTCTTCTCCTGGCCTCCGGAGCTGACCCCTTCTAGTTTAAAAACATCTCCCTATTGTTTCCGCAAGCATTATCTGAACGTACATTACATTTTGACGGATGACTTGGTTTGAATTCCGGCGCATCAGGTGACATGGAATTCATGGCTTGGCTTTTGGTTCCCTTTGGCTGTTTATCCTTGCTCTGATGTGATGGTGGAATGGTTTTCTTTGGGTTTTCCTTGTATTGTGATCTCTCGCTCTCGGTCTTATAGAACTTCCTGTTTGGACACTCTCTAGCAAAATGTCCAGGCATGTTGCAAATGAAGCAATTTCCTTTTGTCTTTTCCATGGAGTTAGTATTTCCTTTCCAAGGAAAGCGATTGTCTCCCTTCCCGTATGGCTTTGCCTGTCTTATAGGGCGACTCTCCTCATTTGCGGCTGAATTGGAGGTGACTGACACATAGGCAGCTACCTGCTGTACTGCCTCTTCGATTGTTGACGGTTCTTTGTGCAATTCAACATACTGTCTTGCCTTAGGATCCCATAATCCTTGCAGGAACTTGGAAATTAAGTCTTCCTGTCTCGTGCCGGCATCTCTACTCGGATGAGCCCAGTCGTAAAGTCGCTTAATGTCCGCAGCATACTCTTCGAGGCTTTCACTTTTTCCCTGCCGTTTATTGTTGAACTGGGTTTTATAGACTCTCTTATTCTCTAGAGTTCCGAATCTGGATTCTATCTCTGCAATCAACGTCTTGTAGTTCCTAATAGCCTCCTTCTTCAGCTGACCAAAAACAAAATCAGCTGCAATTCCCTGTATTCTTGGTAATATCTGTTGTAACTTCTCTTTATCAGTCCACTTGGCTAACTCGGCTACAGACTCAAAGCGATTCAACCAAACTCTCCATTTCTCGGAACCTGTGTAAGGCGGAAGCTTAGAATCAAGCTTGTGGCTATCAGACTTCTTGGACTCGAACAAATCCCTTGTGGCAATTGAGTTGACAGATTGCTCATTTTCAGACTGTTCTGAATCTTCATTTGATTCCTCATGATTGCTTTCCTTATTTTCTGTCTC
>PRKT01000152.1:751585-772335 GCA_003671525.1 Saccostrea glomerata | reverse complement strand
CCGGCAAATCTCTATCCCCTGATTTTATAGCTCTGGAGAGTCCCCCCGGAAACCCACGCGCTTCCCTAGGGACGACCGGCAGATCTCCGAACCACCGGCAGTCACCGGCAGTTACCGGCAATAAACATTGTCAACAAATGTTTAACAAAAACAATAAATAATGAACATACAAATTATGACAATCATAATATAAGAGATTTATACAATATGACAATATTCCCCAAGTATTAGATTTCGTAGAAAATGCTTAGTACACAGAAATTACAATTCAAATCGGGCGTGATATTCCACAAAACAATCATCATAATGGCGGTTTCTATAAATAAAGTTACAGAGTTAGAACCGATATTTACAACAAATCCAGCGTATTACAGCACAGATATTAGTCCAGGATGATAATACAATAACAATAGGATCATGCCCTTCTAGATATGTAAGTACAATAATTCATAATAAGAATTTATGCCGTTTATGAGACGTACAAACAATGGGGGAAAGTATCGAAACACTACACATGTGTACAACTTTCATAAAAACGTGAAAAGAGTTGTACAAGCAATAACGTTAATGCGATGAACAATAAACTTCTCTGTCACATATGGACATCATAAAACATCATTTATCTAGAGATAATTTCACTTTATCATTCATACAAAAATAACAATTCACAAGATTAACAATGTTATATGTACAACTGTCACAACCGTGACAAGAGGTAATTTTTTCTCTTTTGTATTTTTGGTCTTTACAAAAATCCTGCATTTAAGTCAATGATTCTCTCGAAGAAAAAGGCACTTATTCTTAAATATTAATCAAAAGTCCATATATGTGCATGACAAATTTTTAACTGCTTCAGTTGCCAAAATTTTTGTTTTCAATGAATACGCGGGCGTTTAGGGTACAATCGTGTTTCTTTTTAGAAGAAAGAGATGATAAAGAAGATTCCAGTCAATTCCCAATCCTCCTGGTGGTGCTTAGTGCGTTGGGTGTTTTATTATTCCTGGTTATCATTTTTCTCTTCGTATCAAAGTAATGTTTTTTGATATCCTCAAAAGTTTTTTTTTAATGAATTTTGGCAATTTTTCAAGTGATTATGAATTATATTAAATTAAATAAATAAATAAATAACTTGCAGATTTGATCAGACTAAAATGTTTTCACATTTAGATATTTTCTTTTCATTACACAATCAATATAGTAAAATTTATAGTTCACATAATTTACGAATAAAGTAAATAATTTGAGACAATTTTTTAAAATTTCAATATAGATATAAGCTAGCAATTTTTTTTTTTCAGAATCTTGGTATTCGCTAGAAGAGATTACCAGTCTTATAATATCTATATGCAATATGCATTCTCATTTCAGTATCATTTTAATGCTTTATTTGAAATGTTTTTCAACGTTACATGTATAGTTGGAAAAAAGAAAAGATTAACATAGAAAGTGAAAGTGATTTAGTCGTCAATCTTCAGAGATCAGAGTCGAGAAATGAGTCGGATCTAGAGGAGATTCTTCAAAATGAGAATGATTACGTAGAAGAGGAAGTCGTTGTCGTTGAGTACAGTAATCTGACGTCACAGAGGGTCTCTTTAGATCAATTTATAAGAGAATTACCAGACAAAAAGAGCAGTGGTATACTAGAGAAAGAATTTGATGTACGAAAACGTTAATTTATTTATACTTTCTTAGACGAAATACTAATTGATAAATGAAATTGTATTCAAAGTCTGTAAAGCACACTCACGCATTATATCTCATGCTAATAATTTTTATGGGTGACGGGGTCTTGCGCGAAATCCAGATATTATTTGAGGTTCAATCTTTAGTCGAGTGCAACAAAATCATACTGAAAATCATTTTATCCGATTAATACCTCCTTTATCCCGTGGATATCACTCACTGAATTTTTTGGGATATCCCAGATGAGCTGTTACCTCATAATGTGTTTTTCATGAGAGGGATGAAGTATAATAAAGTGGATTCCTATTTTTAGACAGAATAGAAAATTAATAGCGATGCATAAATCAATGGAAAAAAGGAATCTCCCAAGACTAATGGTTGGAATTGATTTTTATCCAATTTGTTATTTTTTGTTTTTACCCTTTCTAAGCTTCAGGGATAAAAAACAGGCTATAAGTATTTAATTGTTATATTGACTTTTTAATTTAATGAATGAATCAGTATGCTATTCATATTTAATAATAGGACCTTCCAAGCGGATTGTTGGAATCTTACTCGGATGCACTTAAAATTTCGAACAGGAAGGGGAATAGATACAAAGGAATCTATCCCTGTGAGTTATATTTCTGATTATTTTTTCAATTGATTTTGGTTGCAACATTTGATTCTCATCTTCAGATACCCATTGGTGATTTCGTCTTTTAGACGAGATAGATCACCTGTGGATTCAAATGTATCTGACTATTTTTGATTTGATGAAATCTGCGTTCATTTTTCAGATGACCATAATCGTGTAAAGTTGGTCAGAGACAGAATAGAAGCGAATGAAGACAATGATTTTGTTAATGCTTCGTACATTCATGTTAGTATTAAATCAATTTATTGCATGCATTATACAAAGTATAAAAACTTTCTTTAAACATGTTAAATAAAACAAGAGCCCATTTTCCCTCGTTTATTTAAGCTGTTGCAGTATATTTCTGTGTTTTAATATTTTATTCTAGGGTTTCAACAGGGAACAAGCCTATATAGCCGCACAAGGTCTATTTAAGTTTTATTTTGAAAATTTAACTTAATTTCCTTGAAGTGCATATCAAACTATTTTTGAACTTCAAGGCAATTAATGGAAATTAGTCAATTTTAATACTTCCTGTTAGTAAATTCAATGTATGTAAATATAATTAAAGTTATGCAAAAGCAGAATCTGAAGAATAAAATGCCTGATACCTTTAATACAAAAATCAAAATTTAATGTAATTTTTACGGTCTATGTATTGACCTTTTTTTCAAAGAGAGGGTGTATTTAGGCTTTGTCTATTTTCCATTCATTTTTGAATTATTTATTTAAATATTGTTAAAGTAATGATATGAATTATATGAGCTATCAATAAGCTTTATGTAAACAGGTCCCTTTAATCCTAAGACATTGGAGGATTTCTGGACGGTAATATGGCAGAATGACTCCACGAGAATTGTTATGCTGACCAGTCTATACGAAGGGGATAAGGTGAAGGTCATCTATGGAGTTTTGCGAGGAATGCTGACTTTTACAGTCATTGAATTTCTTTACACTAGGACAGTGTACGGAAGCTCTTTTACGATAACAATATTTTACCCAATATTTAAAGAAAATAATGCGCTTCCCCTGCGAAATGATCAAGAATAATTCTTGAACTTTTAAGAAAAGTTCATGAATTATATTATTGAATCAGCTCATGAAGTTAAAATTGGACACTCATGATTTCAAGGATTTTATTCGTGAAAACCAAGATTCAAGAATGTTCAAGAATAGTTTGTTGTTCATTAACAAACTTGGATTTTTTAATTGCCTGCAAAATGATCAAGAATAATTCTTGAACTTTCAAGAAAAGTTCATGAATTATATTCTTGAACTTTCAAGAACAGTTCATGAAATATATTAATAAGTTCAATGCATTTTCATGAACTATTCATAAATAATTTGTAAAAGTTATTTAGGAATGTTCATGAGCTATTTATGAATGTTGTTGCCTCTTTGTTACCAAAAATGTAATAATTTTAAGTCATGCAAAATGAAAATCTGTAAAAGAAGATATTTTGTAATATAGCATCTTGAAAGATTTCACAGAATCTTTGTTTTCCAATCATGCTAACAAAATCTTTGTTCATTAGTAGACTCTAATAAGTAATAACGATAATAAAATGAATTATGTAGTTCATTCCTCAGGCTGGTAAAATTATGAAAAATTTCAATTCAAACGCGACTCTTTGCAGAATCCTTAACCTTACTTGGTCAAGAGGAGAGAGAACGGGTTCCTTACTCAGCATATTTCAAAGTGTGTTTTCATGCCTAAAATGGAATAATTTTTAATCCAAGTCTGGTAGAAAAGTGTGTTCAGCAATTAGGGCAATAGCTTAAAGGGCTTTCAAGGATTTTGAGCAGAGGTGGTCAATTAGAAAATTCTTATTGGCTTTCCCTGTGGAATTTCAAGAATTTCATCACTTGATCCTTTGATCGAAAACTATTCATATTTTCATTTTCGTCTTTTGTTTTTCTTCAAGAGCCTGGATTTTTTTGCAGCCAGAGTTTTTTATCTTCTGATCTCAACTCATTAACATTATCCGTGAACTGCTTCTCTTTTCCCTACAAGAACAAATATTTTCTGAAAATGCTCATGAATGGGAAAACTTAAGACTTAATTGTATTTTAAGCATATTTGTTTCATTTAATTCTACATCATAGTCACTGCCATATTTTAAAGCATTCCGAGCGGGAGTTTATCCTTTCTCCCTTGCCCGCCATGTTGAAGGTGAACAAGATTATGAATGTTTTGAGCCTTGGTTGGATGCCTACTCATAACAAAGTTTGGCAAAATTTTCATTTAAAAAGACATAACTTTTACAAATAGACAGTAAAATCTACAGACATATTTATTACACATTCAGCGATTGCCTCCATTTTTTTGTAACTCACCGCTAATATCTGCAGCTATGAAGTAAAATCTTCTGGATGTTCCTTCTTCGTGTTCTGTTATTTTCTTCAAAAGTTGACAAAGAATCACTACGCTTAAATCCTCCCACTCTACCGATTCACTTTCCAACGTCTCGCGCGCTTCAAAGTTTGTGCCTTTTTAAAAGTGTAATGCAGAGCTAATTAAGAAATAGTTTCGAATTGCCAACTTTTTGTGTAACAAAAAATAACAAACACTTACTGAATAATTTTCACTGAAATTAATTTTTTTCAAAATTAATATAAGTTATATCATTTAGTGAATTGGATTTTTTTTACATTATACATGTAGAGCCATATATCGTTTCGTATTTTCATTACAAGTATGGCCGCCGCCATAGGAAAACAAATATCTCTTGGCTCTACTTCCCCTCAAACTGAATACCCTGAGCTATGAAGGTGTATAGGAGAATAGACTACAAAATACGAATGTAGATCATGTCATAGATACTTCACAACCATGCAGTCTGTGCTGTGTCATTTACACACGTTGGACAGAAAAATGTGACTTTAACCAGCTGTTAACTGCGTCAAAATATAAAGCTTTTCGACCCAAGAATAATACGGTACAGTACGGACAAGAGATATATTTTTTTAGTTGTTAATAAATTCATGATACGTTTTTACGAAGATCATAAAATTTTTCCTAGACTGTAAGTCTGTTTCATTTTCTAACAACTGAATTGTTTAAAGTTTGACAAATAGAGAAAATTCGGTCGAACAAAGTTGTGTCGTGAAAGATGAAATTATTTAAAGCACAATATCAATATAGCAGGCTAATTTTAATGATGAAGAAACATTACTAATTCAATATGAGAAAAAATGCTGTCAATTATGATTCAGTGTTTGTTTAATTACAATCATAATTTAATTATTATCTCCCTTCTACATGTAGACAGTTCATAACAGAGTTTTATTATCTTGAAGAATCTAAGTTATCAATTACATAGAAGAAAAAATAGTGATTTTAACCTGTTACGTTCTCCTACTCGACTCTGCAGATCCGAAACTTTCAAAATCAAAACAATATCATGTTATTAATTATACCAGGGGCTTGTTCAACAATTGCATCTGCATGCAAAAGTTGTATTTTGGGAGTAACGAGTGTTTTTCTGGTGATCGTTTGTGACAATTATTTTACATTTCTAGTCTTCATGAAAATTCATGAACATTCATTACCTTAACCTATTAAGTTTTTTTCTTTAAAATGAAAATTACCAATATTCATATTTGTTCATCATTTGTTCATGAACTACATTTTATTAATATATTCATGAATAAAATTCATGAACTGTCTATAATGAACCAGTCATGAATCTGTTATGAATAAAAAATGAATTTCATGAACGGTTCTTAAAAGTTCTTGAAATGATGAAATTCATCTCGCAGGAGTATTTTAATGCAGAGATAAATCGTCTATGAAGATTGATTGTTTTTTTTTGTTGCTTAATGTCCCTCTTGAGAATTTTTCACCCATATGGAGACGCTGTCCATGAAGAAGACAAACATCCTACCTCTACTCCTGGCCTTCACATGTAAGTGCCCCTAACACTACTAGAAAGGTTGTCTTATCTCTTATCAAGTCTGTACCTCCGTAGATGACACAGGACTGGTTTAAATGTCCAGGTAAACAATCAACTGTAAAAGTCAGTGCTTCTTGCAAAGGTCCAATATTAATATAAAACGTTTAAAGATGATAGCAAATTATTTCATCTAAATAAAAAAACACGCAGATGATTGACATTTGAAGACTCTTTAAGTTACATGTATATTTTTCATCCTTTAGTTTCATGTAAAATAACTTAAGTTTCTAAATATATATGACCATCTTGAAGTAATGAGCATTTTACCCTTTTTCTAGATGAAGTGTTTAAGATACTGGCCGGACACAGAACTGACCATTGGTTCATACACCATTAAACTGGACAAAGTAGATATGTTTAACCAATATGTACTACGTTATCTGGTTGTCCAATATCAGGTTTTATATGCAATAAATTTATTTTCTCATTATTTGAAAATTTTACTCAACTTTCAAATTTATATGCATACCATAGTGATTATATACGTGTACCTTGCCTTCATTGTCTTTCGTATTTTCTTTTATCTTTTTAGGCATGCTTTTACATTAAAGAAATTAAGTAATTATCTAGTAAGCAGACGGAATTTTAACATGAGAATTTTTGGAGATAACGGATAATTTGTATCATCAATAATATTGGGATGCAGATATATTTGAGAAAAATTTTATTAATAAAAGTTGCTTTTCTAATCTTTTATTTTTACACCTTTCCAAATTGGCTGCGTTCAGTAGCTATATTCCATACCAAAGGATCTCTCTATATATTCACCATTTAGTTACATTTATATGATTGTACACTGTAAATTGACACCTCATAGAATTACAATTCTATAATCACACTTGGCCAGGAAGAAGAAAAAAGAGTGACACAGTTTCATTTTACCACGTGGCCTGACAACTCTGTCCCGGAAGATCTGACTTCACTCATCTGCTTCCGGAACTTGTTAAAAAATGGTTTAACGTCATCAGATGGACCAATTGTTGTCCACTGCAGGTATTCAGTTTAAATCCAATATACATGTACACGTTAAAACCTTTTTATTGAGGATATACGATCCTCAGCCAGGAAGGATAACTCCAAAAATTAATATTTAATTAAAAAAAAAACGTTCATTTAAAAAAACGTCAATATGAGGCTTAAAAATGAAATCTTTTCATGCAACAATTTTTATTTCATTCATCTTTATATGAAACAATGTTTAGGGAAGTCTTAGAAAAGGTCATAGAAGAGGTAAGATTTTTTAGAATCGAGCCTAAGATATCAATACTTTTTAGCATTACATGTTTGATTACTCAACTGCTAATTTAATGAACCTGAGGATTGGACTACCTTAAAACCTTAAAAAAATTGGGAAAAGCCCTGTTACTTTTCAAGAGATTTCCACTAGCCTCTTGTCCTAGAAATTACATATACGTAAAAAGAAAATGCTTTACGAAAATCGCTCTTATTATTTTAGTGCAGGGATAGGAAGGACAGGTACATTTATCGCCCTTGATTATCTTCTGGAAGAGGGCGCTGCTGAACAGACGATTGACGTCAAAGGATACGTAGCTTCTCTTCGACATCAGAGCGGGAAATCTATACAGACTTGCGTTTGTTTTTTCTGTGCATTGTATTTCAAAGAGTTTTCCTTACTATCTGACTATGTATTTACTCTCAAATATTGAGAAAAAGAAATGTTTCTGCATACATATATCTTCAGGACTGTAAAATATACTTCTGTTATATATTATTTCTTTTGCTTTAAATAAAACACAAATATTGATCAGGCTTCAGTGCCATGAAACTTTTATTTCAAATAAAGCTCACTTTTGATCTAAGTCTCACTTTTCTGTAATTGATTCCTTATGTGAAATTAGAAACCGAGATCAAAAGTGCGCTAATTTAAAGTTTTATGGTTTTATGGCCCAGGGGCCTGAACATCTTTGTTAAATAGTTTTGTTGCTTTTAAAGTAACCATTGATATTTCAGTCTTTAGATACACTGTAGGCCTTTTATACTCCTACTTTTAGGAGCAGTACATCTTCCTGCATGACACATTGATAGAAGGATTCACAAACAACAGTGTTCGCAAGAGCGTTTTGTCGGTACTTTAATCCCAACGATTCCAGTACACCCAATCCGCTGAATGTCAGTCTGAATATTAGGAGTTCAAAACAGATCCACCTTGAAGATTCTATAACCCTGCTTCATCAAAGACCGCAAAGTATAACTCAGAAAATTATTGGATTTCATCCCTTAAACAGGTCGAGACCACTACCTTATATGGAAGGCAATTTTTAACACGTGACGATATCTTCGTCACACCTGTTCGCCAATCAAGTGAATGAGTCCCAAAGCATGACACTCTACTACGTGTTTACGATTCAATGGCGACACGTGGTTTTCGTCGGTTTCTGCATGATATTCACTTCGTCACCGGAAAAACTGTAGAGCTTCTTTGTCACTTTTTAAGTTTTAAATTGAAAGATTACATTCCGAAGACATTGCTCCATGCTCACATTTAATATTGGACTTTTTTAATATGATTAATAGTTGCTTCAAAAATTCCAATAATGTGCAAACGATTTGATGTTTGTTTGTACAGTAAAAACTTTTTGATAATATTTAGGGGTTAAATAATAATAGCGCACCTTGTACTGCTGTCTAAAACTATGTACACGTATATCACGTGAAAAAAAACTCGTTGCTTTATCGACACGATAGCATCTTTTTTTAAGTCTCTCCGAACAATGGTTTAGGCCGATGTATTATAAGTTGACATATAAGGCTTCATAAAGTAAATTTTGTAAATGTGAGCATAGAAAAGAAAGATTATACATCATTTTATATATTTCTTCCATAAATTTCAAAAAAAGAATTGAAAATAAGTTTCCAAGGGACAATTCAAGTTGACCTTTATTTTCAGCACAGCTGGGTACTTGTAGTAGCCCACAATGCATTGCGACTCATTCATCAGTGGGTAAAGCTAATTTACATGCAAATTTATTCTGACGTCAGAAAATCTAGTGGTCTCGACCTGTTAAATGTTTAAATGATTTTAATATATTCAGTACTTGTTATTATAAATGTATATATTGGTTATTGATGTTTGTAGAAGACAAATGAGTTTATTTTCTTTTTATTTGAATTAATAGAACGTCTGGGTTCTGTGTGTGTGTATGTGAGGGAGGGAGAGAAAAGGGTGTGTGTGTGTGAGGGTGAGTGAGGGTGTGATGGTGTGTGTGAGGGTGTGTGATAGGGTGTGATGGTGTGTGTGAGGGTGTGTGAGAGGGTGTGTGTGAGGGTGAGGGTGTGTGTGTGTGAGAGAGAGAGAGAGAGAGAGAGAGAGAGAGAGAGAGAGAGAGTTATTCTGCTAATGTATTATTATTAATAAATTTTTAATATTGAATATTACCAAGTTGCTTTTGCTCTGATTGTATATATTTTTTCACAAATCAGACATTCAACAATATTTGAGAGTAGAAGAAAACTTTCGAGTATCTTAAGCTTGCGTGTATAATATTGCATATATTTTCCCCTATGTAAAAGTTAATATTTAAATTGTATTTTTTAAAAATTGAAAAAAAGATTATAGATTGTCCTTGTATTAATTAACTAATTAAAAAGTATTTCATAGCATTTTATCTTTGACTTGTCTCAACCTTTTACGAAATCAATGTTAGTTAAGTAGCATATAAGCTATTTTTTAGACATATCAGTCTGTTATTAATAATTTTTCAACTAAATAATAAAATTTTTCTTTGGTTGTTAGTACGCGTACGGGAATTAAGGTCACAGCTATTGCAGAAAAAAATACGTAACTATTTTTTTCTGCAATTGCAGCGACGTTAATTCAATGTTTGAATGAAATATCAACAACAATAATAAAATGGAACCTGTACTTAATTCCTTTTACTTAAGTTATTGTAACTGTATCCTTTTCCCTCATATAATTAAGTTGTGTCGACATTAACCAGTCATGGGCTTTGAGGTTGAAACAGAATACAGTGTCTATTTTTGCTTTATATAGACATTGATATCAGTTATAAAAGTTGGTTGAATTTATTGAACACTCTGAAGCATATTTTTATTGAAAATATTAAGTATTTATTAAAGACATAAAACACATTTATGTCATTTTGAAATAATTTTCGATTCTAACTTCTCTAAGAATTATTTCATATCATTGTCTAAAAGTATGGAAAGTTCTTTTTTTACATTCAGCAATTGTGTTTAATACATGTAGTAGTTTGTTAAAAAATACATACAAATTGGAGTTAAATCTATGCATAAAAATATTTTGAAATACAAATATTGTTGACCATTCATCAACATCCAAATGACTGCTCGTAGCAGGTTTACCTTAACCATGCGCCCCATTTTGATGTACCCTAGGCTATTTGGTTCCTTGAATATGTACACAGGCGGAAGACCATTACCTACAATGGCGATAAAAAGAATGCAAATCTTTAAAATGTATTTTTATTAATACATGAAATTATATTTCATTCTTATAGGCTGAAATATTATGAACCAATTATGAGATTTTACTTGAACTTTGTGCATTAAGAGGGGGGATGTGTTCGGAAGATGTTGTAACGCTTCGACATTCTGGTGTACTCTATCTTCATGTTGCTATAACTTAAGGTGTACGGAAACACATACTGTTATTCGATTGCTATGGAAACGCCCACAACTCCGCCTACAATGCGACGCACAATTCATAATCATAACTATGTTGATAGTTTGTTTAATACCCAGAAGCAGAGAAGAGGGTTTTCAAAGAATTAATGCACATTCACTATATAATCAGTAGATACCAGCCTTAACACCAGATTTTCTGATCCTGGGTCATGAAATTCACAATACTAAAAGAGGCACCTTCCTTATCATAACCATACATTATGTTTGTTTGTTTTATGCCCCGGAGCAGAGAAGATTTTCAAACAAATAATTCATTTTCATTATACACCATATATATGGCCCCTTCCTGGCACTTCAAACCCTGACCCTGAGGCCATAAAAAAACTATGCACGCTAACTCTCGATTCAACAGTTTGACTGTTGCAAAAATGTCCAAATGCAAAGAAGAATATTTTTTAAAAATTGCATAACTTTTAGTGGTTTTAGACTATGCCCCAGGAAGGAAAAGATCATGAAATTCACAATTTTTGTTTCTCTTGCCCCATAGATGCATTATGCCAAAATTAATTGAGCGGTTGCAGAAAAACTGGAAATGTTTAAATGTTTACCCACGACGGTAGACACACGACGATGGACGAAAATGGATAGCAATGATTGACCTGACTGACTTAGGTGACCTAAAATGTGAAGTGTTAGAGAAAATATTTATACGCCCCAAAAGTCGAATTTATCGATCCAAGGTTTTATGCCCTATTCTATAGATAAGAAGATATGATTCAAGAAAATATTCAATGAAATGTATGAAGAAAATGTTTCATATTTTTGGAAACGTATTCTGTCTTTATTTTCTCCCCTTGTAAAAATAACATGGCTCTTCATCTGAACAAACTTGATTCACCTTCACTCACTAATATTTCATAGCAAATTTGCATTGTTGAAATAGACTCAAACAAAAATGTGTACCAAATTACAGACGACTGGCAGACACCGGACCCCCTTCTATCAGAAAAGTTTACTTGAGTCTTCAACTGAAAGTTGTATAATACCATTAAAGCAAACTCAAAAAGAAATACGGATGTAGCGAACGGTATCGAAAATCAAAAGTACATTGAAATAATACGAGTCAGGAGCAGAATATACTGTACCACTGAAACTGTTGGATCAGATAGCAGGGGAAAGTATGCATCTCCTGTCGACCGATCGCACTCGCTGTTCGCTCCTTGTCACAAATACACCATACGATAGCAAACTTTGAGAAAAATCAATTATTTTAATGTTGATTTTGACTACAAAGACGACAAAAACAACAATTTCAATATACGCAGTAAGAATTGCATTCTTATATGCTGGTAGAAAGTCCTTTCATAAAACTATTTTTAAAAATTTCTTCCAGGTTCAATAATTAATTTATGACTGCACGGATGATGACAATGATTGTTCAAAGTTAGTTTTTTTTTAATTTTTATATTTGGATTTACAAGCCATGATACTATTTTAACTTGAGTCGTTGAGCAGTTATTTTTTAAAAGTATCTATAAAGTTGCTAAATAAAGTAGCTTTTGTAAATGCAGGATTATCCCATACAGGGATACATGAATTGTTTGTACTATAACATTCAATTTAACTGTTACTATATATCCCCACATCAATGTCTATTTCTATTCTTAATTCAGGGGCAGTGGAGTGGTAGTATTGGGATCATTTTTGGCTTTATAGCAGGCCTTCTCATCATCCTGATCATTGTAACCGTTGTTTGTGTCAAATTCTGTAAAACAAAGAAGCATGGTGCCGTGATCCGTCCTGGGGGGCGGAAATACTTGTGAGTTCTTCAGTTTTGTTGTTTGAGGTAACTTACATAAAGTAGACTTCTATTCATTTTGATATGGACGGGACAAAGTAACATACACTGTACAATCAATTGAAAAAAAGTTTTAGAAAAAGCATGCAGAAAAGCAAAAGCAATGTGTCAAATATGTGATTATTAGTACTATTAAGAAAAAGGATCAACAGGGAAAAAAAATTGAAGTTTATGAATTCATGAAAAATGCATGGGATGAAATTCTGCCATTAAATTAATTGAAATTGACTAAATATCTACTTAATTTCTAATGAAATGTGACTGCATATCTTGTGAAATGTGACTGAAAGTCTACTGAAGAGTAACTGAAAGTCTACTGAAGGGTGACTGAATGTCTACTGAAAGGTGACTGAATGTCTACTGAAGGGTGACTGAATGTCTAACGAAGGGTGACTGAAAGTCTACTGAAGGGTGTCTGAATGTCTAATGAAGGCTGACTGAATGACTAATGAAGGGTGACTGAAAGTCTACTGAAGGGCGATGGAATGTCTAATGGAAGGTGACTGAAAGTATGCTGATCGACGAATAAATAGCAGAGCTGCTCGACCATGTAGCTTCCTTTCTAGACCTTTCAGTGACCATTCAGTTAAAATAATTGACAAGAGTTTCAAATTGTGATGGGTAAAATATAAATACTACTTTAATGTCAATGTACGAAAAGTACATATCTGTTTTGCATGTATTTGTCTTTATTTCAGATCACGTGTTTCAAAGATACACACGCCCACCTCATGTCTACACCGTTGGATACACATATTCCTCCCCAACCGCCCCTCCCTTTTCAGAGGTGACCTTTCAAACGTTCATCGACCCTTCCAATGGTGGTTTCCACTCCACCACAGAAAATTTACCACCACCGCCATCTTATGAAGAGTTTTTACCTAATAATACGTCGCCATTAAATACTAGTATCCTCTGTCACATGAGAACGTTTCTTGGCTGCTGTGCAGCATCATTTGTAAAAGATGTATATAACGTTTTTCTTTAAATCTCCCAGTCACTTTGTCATTTGAAACGTTTTTGTTAGAATCTGAACTATAATTGTTTTAATAAGATTTGTTACGGATATAGAATATGCTTTTACGGGTTTTCTACCAATATGAAAGTTCTTGATACAATGTACTTGTATTCAGGATAATTGCTAACGTTCACTTTAAAAAAAGTTCTGTGTATGTCACAGCAAGGTTCTTTTGCAGAATGTTTGTTCATTCATATTTTATATTTTCAAATTTAAATTTAGATTTGGGATGACAATAAGTATTTTTTTTCGAATTGAAGAACTATAAATCGTATACCAATAACATGACATTGTATATTTACATGAAAATCCAAGACAGAGAAGTTAATTTGGAGAATGTGTACACTTCGTACCTTTATACACTTATCTATTAAACGATTATTTCTGTGATTTAAGATATTTATTAAAAAAAAGACATTAAACTTAATAAAAATTCAATTTGTTGGAAATTGTTGGAAATAAAGCGGCGGTCATTTTTAGCTCACCTAAGCCGAAGGCTCAAGTGAGCTTTTCTGATAAAATTTTTAACTATATCCTAAGACAAAATGAATAAATAATGATCAATTTTATATCTATATCAAGCATTTACATATATACCTCCAACTTTCAAAAATCTTATTGTTGTGCCCTTGAGATTAATGAATAAAATTAAAATGTAGGGGGGGGGGGCGGCTATTTTGAAAAGATGTACACAGAATTAAGATATTAAAGTACGAAACATTTAGGCTTTAAACTCAGGAATATTTTAGGAATTATGGGGAAAAATGTAAACTCCAAGAGACAATGAGAGCTATTGAGCCTCCTACATCTAGTACAAATATATTTAGAACAACGAATCAATAGAAACACTACATTATCATCCCTTAAACCCATTCTTCAGATCAATGATTACGGGGATCTACCTTAAGTCTCAGCGATGACAGATTATATACTGAAGACCAACAAAATTAATATAGTTCGATAAACATGTAATTATTTCTTGACAAGATTCATGAAATGGTATTAGCACACAAACACTAGATCCATGTCGATGACAATATCTTTGTAGATGCAAAACCGACGTGACGTCAAAATCCTTGCTCTTTCTTGACATGCCCTCAGATCAGAAAAAAAGCTATGTTCTTACCAGAAGCAAATATTAAAATTATTTTGATTTGTGTAAAAGAAAATCAATTCAATCTTTAGTTTTTAATGAAGTTGCAGGTCTCATTTTTTGTTACAAGGACATTTTTTGAATAAAAAAACATGATATATAGATAACCTATTCATCTTTGTTGATTGTTAAAAAGAAGGAAGAAATAAAGGCAGTATTCTCAAGAAAGGTTATGTATAATACTGCTTCTAAGAACTACAGATACTGTATTTTAATCAGCCACTACTTTATGCAGGCAAAAAGAAACAATATACAAAATAAACAAAGAACACTTGTGCCTCAGTTGATTGTTTCAAATATAAATAACCCGAAAAACGGGACGTGATAATTTTTTTCTAAACTGTATTCTATCTGAAGTTTATTTAAAGGCTTTTTTCTAATTTTTCACTTATGTTTTGATCATCCTGAAAGTACTAGTATACTAAAATGTATTTTTTCGTTAGGGGGTGATTACTATTAATTTATTTCTTTAATTAAAATGAATTATTAACATACTGTTCATCTAAAAATACTTCTTTTAACAGTTTATCTTGAAATGGTATTTTACAAAATGGCATTTTACGAAATTTCATAACCACATATGAACCTCCCAAATAGAATTCGTCCAGCATTAAGGAAGAAACAGACTTGAATTACAATAGCACATTATGGAACTCATTCGGATATCTAATTGACGAAACGCTTCACAGAAGCTGGGATGAAATAAAAATATCTCTCTACTGATTACTTTAACTATTTTTTGAATGCTATCAATCATAGCTGCAGAACTGTAGCTCTCCGAAAAAAAAAGATAGACCGGAGAGCTACAGTGCCACCCATTATATCTGGTGGTTAATAAAAAAAAATAATCTGTTGACCCTCTAGCCTCCTTAAGAAATCAATCAAGGAATTTTTGTTGTTCGGTTACCATTTACGTATTTCTTATTTAACATATTTATATTTGAAGCAGATATGTCATGCTCTGTGGTGTCTTTTAATTCAGACTCAATGGGATGTATTTTATCGACATAGGAATGGAATTAACAGTTGTTAATTGACTATATATATATCGTCGAAAAGTATCTAAGTGTCGAGTTGAACGCCAAAGTAGGTGGTGAAGAGTTAAAAGTCACAGGTTTTTTTCCCTTTAATGAAGAATTTTTAAAAATAAATATTGATTCATATGAACTCAAAAATATGTCTGCCTATACAGAGAATTTTGACAAATTATTAGAAAAAACTATTCTAATCAAAACTACCAGGTACATACATGTTAAATATTGTCAAAGTGAAACTCAAGCATATTTTAAAATTAGATATTCAGTTCTTGTTGGTTACTTCAAAGCATGTAGGGATGGAAAAATTATGCAAATGATCAACGACAAAGTGCAAGGCAGCTCTCTATGATGTCCCCAAAAATAATAAAAACAAACAAACAAAATTATGAAATGAAAGAAAATTTTATGCATTTTTATTACATGTATATGATCATTATTAGAAAATACCAGATAGCCTAAGAACGGGGCCATGGATTTGACGATTTTTTTGAAAAAGAATTTTTGCAACTCATCATATACTAATCATTTCTGCTTAGTATGTCAGAACAGAAAGAATGATTTTTGAAGAATTAATGATTTATACTACATCACCAATTAAGCCCCACTTTAAAACACATGTGGTACACATTACTCAAAGTCATGAATTTTACACTATTGAAAGAGAAATTTTTGCTTAAGTCCGATGAATTTGACCTGTGAAATATGGATGCCAAAGCCCCATGCACTCATAAGTTATGAAGAAGGTTAAAGTTTTTGCGGAAAAACAGACAAACAGCTGGACAGAGGAAAAACTATGCAGGGCCTTTCTGCAAATCTTCGATTACGGGGGCATAAAAGAATTATAAAATGTTCAAAAACACAAACACGTCCGTCCTCTAACCTCATCTGTAACCCAATCATTTATTCCTTTAAGCTATCTAAAATAAAGACAACATTGCTTTAAATACTGACACATTGTCACGGTCTACGTAATCATCTTCATAATATCACAAAGACGTTTTGGCAAATGGTATAGATAAACCCAACCTTTGTCTTCAGATATATTGCGAACCAAATTTAAAAGGCTTGTAATTGTTTATTTGTGACACAATTACCATTAATTTATTAGAAACATGGGTATCTTGTCTCTCTTTTTCGGAACATTTACAATGTGTTTTCTAATAGGTAAGACATCCTTTTACTATGACATTTTATTATTAGAAATACATTAAATTAACTAATTGTAATTCAGAGACTATCATCCTTTGACGTGGTGTTAAGGGATAAACGAACACTTCATATACGTTTAAGTACTGTTCCGTCAATATACTTGTACATCTGTTATTTGTTTTGTTTTTTTGTGTTTTTTTAGATATTATTTAGAATTTTTTTTTATCAATTTCAGGATTCACAGAGTGTAGCCATGATAATTACTGTTACTACTCCTTTTCCTACTTTTATTATTGTGAAAACAAATGGTTTGTAACTTTATTTGATAAAGTTCAATTTGAACATGTAACCGATAATTTTAAAGATATGAATGTATTAACTTTGTAATTGCACAGGGATGCACAATGGCAATATACTAGCTAGTAAAAAAATCTCAACATTAAATGGAGCTAAAATAATAAATTTGTAGAAAATGTCCCTAGCGATTTTCTTGATTATTTATTCAGTTTTACTGACGGAATTATTCCGTCAGTAAACGGAATAAAAAATGAAGAAAGTCGTTGCATTTGATTAATTGCTTTTGAGTAAATGAGAACTGATAATGTAATATTTTTTTATGAATCCACACGTTATTGTATTTTTTAATATATCTTATTATCATCAACTTATGAACTAATGATAATGTTTTTTTTTGAAGAGTTTGCTTTCAAAACACAAAAATAATTATATGTTGAAAAAATAGAAATGAAAACAATTGATTTTTGATGATAATTACATTAAGATTCTGGTTTCCTTTAGTGAAGATGAACTGGAGACAGGGGCTCTCATAGGAAGTATCATAGGAGGAGTTGTCGGACTTGCCATCATCACTGGAATAACTATCTGTATCTCTATGCACATCTACAACAAACATAAGAATAACATCCAGCCCCACAATGGCGCCATTATATACCGTCCTCCCGGCAACCCACATCATCAAGGAACCGTCCAACACAGTAAGTCTAACTTGATAACCAAAATTACCCTGTACTTTTATTTGAAGAAAAAGTCCCTGTTGAAATGCATAACTTACCATTTAAATGCAAAAAAAATATATGTAATAAAATTTAAAATTGAAATGCGATTTTTTAATGATATAAAATGTTTTGCCGAATTAAACTTTTTTGCATAGAAATGTTATCACACAAATTACATGTAATTCGATTATACAGAATATACACAATAGTGATGAAGTGTTTTTCTTCTCCTTCTAGGCATTAACGTTACAACCCAACAACCTTTTAGATATTGATGAAAGACATCAAGCACAAGCCATTATGGATTTTCTTTAAGAAAAGAATCAAGTTTGATTTCATGTTTAAGCTTTTCTTCTTCGTCTTAAGTGTCCATTGTCCGAAATTACATGCACTGTCAAAGAGAAAATCAAAATAAAATGGAAATTTGAAATTAACTGCTTCTTGATAATTCAAATCTACACTGTGACGGATAAAATCGAACTTAATTATATTGATACACGTGGTTTATATTTTATAATTCAGAATTATTCAAATGTTAAGAACATTTTATTGTGAAAAGAAATATTTACAATATTTTGAATTACATCTTGTTTATCGACTTAAATTATGTTCATGTTTTATCGTTATAAACAGTTTATATGATGCATATATATGTATTTACCGTTTGATGAAGATTTTATATAACTACTTTTTAGAGGAAGAATAGTTTTCATAAAAACAGAACTGTAAATTTTTTGTATTATTTGCATGTTGTTAGCGGGTCATAAAATAAAAATTAGGATCTTAACGATGTAAAATCAATAAAAGAAAGATCACGAGGTAAATTATGTTTGTCTTTTCACATCATTCGCTGATAATTATTTTACTCTGCTCGCGATTTCATTTCCCTAGGCGACAGTGACTCTAAACATCTTATGACTCAGATTCAAATATTTTTATTTTTTAAAATAATTTTATTTTATTTTATTGTTTGTTTAAAAAATATTTATATAATGCTATTCCTTTTGATTAGAAGAATAAGGTGAACATATAAGAATAATAAAAATTCCTTTCACTACTGAATGGTTTATCATAGTTACATGTAGATTAATTGAAGAAAATATACAAATGAAAACAACTAAATATAATTCCCGGTAACATCTCTTGTAGATTCCTACATAAAGCATGGCAATACTGATTTTGTGTTGCAACTTTTAATTTTCTTTACTTTGGAATATGTTGTTAAGATTTTCAATCCTTTAATACTTTCTGACCATGTCATTTTTGGGAAGTGTTTTAAGAATTAAAACGAATATGTTATTTCTACAATGAGTTAAAATCATTTACAATTTACAAGGGATGTGACCCTTCCCTTACACAATCTTTAGATCCCTTACCAAAGGATGCATTGTTCTACGTTTGCTTGTCATGGCAACAATAGAATGTAGAAATTCAAAGTAAAAAGTAAATCAAAGATGAAACGAGGAGACGATTTGAAAAGGGCACTTTAGTTTTGGTTCAGGTCCAGGAAAATTATGTTTCATATGAACGATATTTTACTTTTTTATCCATGTAACCCGAATACTTGTCTATTTTAATTATGTTTCATTTTATGTTTTATCATCAAAACATATAATTTATTATTATTTAACAAATTAAACCAGATGGTCAATGGTATTTCAAAGTAAATACGATCATATTTCAGTAAATTGCTCTTCCCTAATGTTGATGCGTTTGTCGGTTTAAATGTCTTAAACGTTCAGGTAATCTTAAAATAATTTAGAACAATAAACCATTTGCCGCATTTGTATTCTTTTGCATTGCTTGTGAAGAACTAGTAGCCATTGTTAATTTGTAAAATAATTGATCATGCATTGTATTAATGTTCCGAAACGTTACACATAAATATTTAATACATCTTACAATCAACAAAAATATGGAGTCGTCTATTAAAATTGGATGCATTTTCCTATTTGTCGTTTTTGTCGGTAAGATTAAATATAAACATGCTTCAACCGTGAAATTCTTTCTGTCAAGAGAAAGATAACTTTTTTGTGTTTTTCATTTGGTTTTGTTTCTTTTTCTTTTCTTTTGTTTTTTTTTCTCATTAAATAAGGTGGGTTAGATATTTTTTTTACCTTCTAATTGGAAAGCCTGTGGACTTTAATTTATTTTTGGTACCAAGTTTAGTTAAAAACAATTAATTAAATAAACTAGCTCATCATGCTTAGAGATCGAATTTCATGAGATTGTTTTGAACGGATTTTAAGTAATTTTGTTTACAATTTAAAATTGCGTTCTTACGATGTATTTGATAAGAAAAGGACCTTATTATGTCATTGTTTTATATTATTAGACTTTATTAACGATTTTTAAACCGTGATGGTGATTAAAATGTTTCCTTTAAGGAGTGTGCCATGGCAAATATTGCTATTACGATGGAAATACTTGGGCATATTACTGCGAATCTGAATGCAGGTGGGTGCTACTATAAAGGAAACGAATTATTGTTACATATGTATTTATTTTGACTAAACATTTCAATGGCTTGACTAACTTATTTAAAACTCATTAAATGCCCCAATGATTTGTAACCATTTTTGACAGGGTAATCGATCTTTTAAATGAAAGTCAGGTCTTAAAATTAAAAAAAACTTAT